>NW_026505070.1:0-45043 GCF_026875155.1 Cherax quadricarinatus
ATTAACTAAGCAATGATGAAATCAGTGATAAACTTAATGTAAACAGATTACTATAAAGCACAAGTGAGTATTACAAAGACAGGTCATATGGTTGCTTTTGGTCATTCATGAGGATTTGTTAGGTAGTGTATTTAAAAATAATAAGTTTAGATTCGGTTTTGGGTTTTAAACATTTATGTGATATAATTGTGAGAAACATTTAAGATAAAACAATTTATAAGGTTCAGTTATTCAGTATTTATTTGGTTTTGGGGTGAGTAAGTGATCTTTGGGGAAGAGACTTGAATTTATAAACGGTAGTGTTTTTTTTTATATTTACAGGTAATGAATTCCAGATTTTAGGGCCTTTTATGTGCATTGAGTTTTTGCATAGTGTGAGTTTGGACACGAGGAACATCAAGAGTGTTTCTGTGCCTTGTGTTAATGGTTATGTGTTTGTTGAGGTTGGCAAGGAGATGTTTGAGGGGAGGTTAATATCAGATTTAAGTGTTTATTGTATGTAATAGGTGCAGTAATAAGTAGGGAGTTTTGTAGGGGTAAAGTAGGTTTGGTATTTAAATATTGGGGGAGTGTGCTGCCTGTAGGAGAATTTGTTATCTCTAACTGCAGCCTTGTGTTGGTAATTTGTGGTCTGAGATGGTTAATTGTTGTTGAGCCCCTTGACAAATTCCATAGGTGGGGATAGGGGGTAATAAGAGAGGATATAGGGCCAGAGGCTGATGTGGACATAGTTACCGTATCTTCGATAGGTATGCCTACAGTTTTGGGAAATGTTTCTTAGAAATTTGTTTTTATATGTGTATGAAATTTGAGTCTATTTATCAAGGTGGATTCCTAGAATTTTCCCTCTGTTAGCTTTGTGATAGGTGATCCGTTTTATTATGTTAAGAGGGACTTCTTTTAGCTCTGTTACCAAACTGAATGAAGTAGGTTTTGTCAATGTTTAGTGTAAGTTTGTTAGCCCTCATCCAGGTAGATATTTTCTGTATTCGGTATTTACATTTATTGGCTAGCGTGACTGGGCTCGGGTGAGAGAAGACGTATGTAGTGTCATCTGCAAATAGTGTGGGTTTGAGTAATTGCGAAGCATTTGGAAGGTTTATTTATGTATAGGAGAAGAGAAGAGGGCCAAGGACACTTCCCTGTGGGACACCAACTGTAATTGGTTGCGCAGAAAAGTTTTGCCCCATTTGCGTACACATATTGGGTTCTGTTGCTGAGGTATGACTTGAGGTAGTTGAGGGAGTGCCCTCTTATACCATAGTGTGACAATTTTTTCGTGGAGCAAGTCATGGTCAACTGTATCAAAAAGCTTTACGTAAGTCAATGAAGATCCCCCGTGGGACTTCTTTTTTCTCTTTTTGCAGTGTATTTGTTCTAGCATGTGTATAATAGCATCTTAGTATTTTTATTAGGCCTGAATCCCAAAATTGGCAGGGGTTTGAGTATGTTTTGGGAGATAAGGTAGGGTAGATTCGTTTATGGAATTTAAATTTTTTGAAGATTTTTGAGAGAGGGTGTAAGTTTGGATATTGGCCTATAGTTATTCAACTCTGTTTGGTTTTCCTCTTTTTGGATCGGGGTGACCCTTGCTTTTTTGAGTACTGTGGGAAGGTGGAGGATTCAATGGATTTGTTTAAGAGTGTGCAATGATTGGTGATAGCACTTGGGGACACTTTTTTGTATATAAAGGGTGTAAGGTACTAAATCTCCTGCCTTGTTTTTTAGTGCGTTGATAAGAAGGGGACTTCGTATGGTTAGTCGAGCTAGGAACAAGTGTGTTCGGGAGTTGCCGGTGAGTAGTCATTTGGTGGGGTATCTGAGCTTGGATTTTATTGGCAGGTTTTGTCTATAGTGGAGAAGAAATCATTGAGTCTGTTTGCTGTTTCTGTTGGTGGGAGTTGGGGTTCATTTGATTTTGCTAATTTTATTTCGCTATTTGTGATATCTTTTTTGTTCCCCAGAATTTCTGATAGGGTTTTCCAGGTCTTTTTTATATACTCGTAAGTTGGGGTAAATCTGTTCTCTAATACAATTTTTTTGCCCTTCTTATCAGGCTGGTTTGTTAGGATTGACGAGTAACGTTTGTTTGGTCTCTGGTTATGTGACCCATTTCTGTACTGTTTTTCATATTGGTGTTTTGATTTATGGATTTGGAGAATGCTGGTAGTTAGCAGGGACTGTTCAGTCTCTTTGCTGTTCATCTGTTTAGTTTTTTTAGGGCTCAGGGCTTGTTATAGAGCGTATTGGGTCTTTTTAGAAAATTATTTAATAATTTGTCATTTCTGTATAGATTCTAGCTCAGTGTGCAATCAATGTTTGCTAATGCTGTTGTGAAGTTAATTAATGGCTGCCTCATTGTGAAGTTGAAGGTAACTGTAGTGTGTCTTGGGGTAGTTTACCAAGAGTAGTTTTGAGGAAGTAGGAGGTAGTGGTCGTGTATTATCTGTAATTATGCCTGATTTTTAATGGGGATATTGGTGTTGGTCCAGATGGGGTCATGTAGGAAACACTAGTCTCTGGAACTCTTGTTTAGGGGACGTTTTGTTAACTGTTGTAGTTAACATACAGTTAATCTTGTGTTTGTGAATTCAGGTAACGTGTGGGTCCTGGTCTTGCAGGAGTTTATATTGAAGTCACCTGTGAGTAGTAAGTGATCTTTGTTCATGCGTGCATCAGTTATCTATTCCTAGATTTTGACTAAATTGGCTAATGTTTGACTGTGGAACTCTGTAGATGTTTTTTCAATGTGAGAGGTTTTTTGTAGGTATTTGGATTTGAATTTAGTATTATATATTCCCATTGTTCATCCCTTGTGCAGTTTTAGTGATACATTTCTAGTTGGTCTGAGTGTATATGGCTGTGCCACCCCCTTGTTGGCTGGCTAAGTTGTGTATGGATGTGTACAGGAATGGCATAGGAATCTGTACTATAGGCTTTAGCCGGGTTTCAGTTGTGTTTGATGGTCTTATTGGCTAGAAGGAATTTAGTAATGCTATGAGGTCATCGTAATGGCTTGCTTAAAGATTGATATTGTAGTTAAAGATAGTTTATGGTTGTTGTTGGCACTGAGCAGTGCCTTTGATTGTTCTGCAGTGTAGTTAATTACAGTAACTGTTTGATTCATTTAAGTCATTAAATATGAGGTTGGTTATCAGGGATCATGCTTGTTAATCATAAAGATTTATAGGTGAATCTATTGTTAGAATTAAGTATAAAACAAAGTAAAATAGTCTTAAGCTAAAAAAGAGCACGTGAATTATTTAACAAATGTAAATAATGTGCTAAGGACTTAATACTAATAAGTGATGATCCATATAATAGTGCTTGGGAATATGATAGTAGGTATTACTTTAAGGTAATTTTTTAAAGTTAGAATTATAGTTTAAAAATTTTAATAAAAAGGGACTAATATAGGTTGTGGTGAACAACAAAGTGGTAATCTAATAAAATGAGCTTTGAATTATAATGGCAATATTATGAGCTTATTCTACTTTAGCACCTGAGAATAGAACCTTTGATTATTTTAAACAGTAGTGGATATATAAACTAGGATAGTTATTTAAGCTAAAATAAAGGAGGAAAATATATATGGGACTAAATTAAGTAATGGTAAGCAAAGTTAAATGTGTGTGTGTGTGTGTGTGTGTGTGTGTGTGTGTGTGTGTGGTGTGTGTGTTGTGTGTGTGTGTATGTGTTTGGGTGGGTGTGTGTGTGTGTGTGTGTGTGTGTGTGTGTGTGTGTGTGTGTGTGTGTGTTGTGTGTGTGTGTGTGTGTTTGTGTGTGTGGTGTATTGTGTTTGTGGTGTGTGGATGTGTGTGTGTGTGTGTGTGTGTTGTGTGTGTGTGTGTGTGTGTGTGTGTGTGTGTTGGTGTGTGTGTGTGTGTGTGAAGTTGGTTGTTGTACGTTCTGTTCTTATGTATCATACTAATTATCGTCAGTTTAATATATACCCAAAATAAATATATTATAATAATCAGCTAACAAAATTATTCATCCTAAGTTCGTTACAATGAAGCTGAAATATAACTACAGTATTATACAATATAACTACAGTATTATACAATATAACTACAGTATTATACAATATAACTACAGTATTATACAATATAACTACAGTATTATCAAATATAACTACAGTATTTACGAATTTAATACAGTATATTACAATATACAACAGTATTATACAATATAACAACAGTATTATACAATATAACTACAGTATTATACAATATAACAACAGTATTATACAATATAACTACAGTAAGTTATTTTACAATTTAACTCAAGGATTATTACAATATACTTCAGTATCTACAATATAAATACTGTATTATACATTATAACAACAGTATTTACAATTTAACAACAGTATTATACAATAATTAACTACAGTATTATTACTATTTAATACAGTATTATACAATATAACTTCAGTATTATACAATATAACTACAGTATTATACAATATAACTACAGTATTATACAATATAACTACAGTATTATACAATATAACTACAGTTATTTTTACAATTTAACGTCAGTAATTATACAATATAACTACAGTATTATACAATATAACTACAGTATTATACAATATAACTACAGTATTATACAATATAACTACAGTATTATACAATATAACTACAGTATTATACAATATAACTACAGTATTATACAATATAACTACAGTATTATACAATATAACTACAGTATTATACAATATAACTACAGTATTATACAATATAACTACAGTATTATACAAATATAACTACAGTATTATACAATATAAACTACAAGTTTTTATACCAAAATAACTACAGTATTTACAATATAACTACAGTTATGCAAAACTACTGTTTTATACAATATAACTACAGTATTATACAATATAACTACAGTATTATACAATATAACAACAGTATTATACAATATAACTACAGTATTATACAATATAACTACAGTATTATACAATATAACTACAGTATTATGCAATATAACTACAGTATTATACAATATAACTACAGTATTATACATTAAATACAGTATTATACATATAACTACAGTATTATACAATAATCAACAGTATTATAAATATTTACTACGGTTTTATACATATAATACAGTATTATACAATATAAACTACTCAGTATTATACAATATAACTACAGTATTATGCAATTATAACTACAGTATTTTACATATAACTACAGTATTGTACAAGATATCTAAGTTTACAATATAATACAGTATTATACAATATTAACTACAGTTATTTTAGACAATATAACTACAGTTTTTAACAATTAACTACAGTATTATGCAACTACAGTATTATACAATATAACTACAGTATTATACAATATAACTACAGTATTATACAATATAACTACAGTAATTATACAAATTATAATACAGTATTACAATATAACAACAGTATTATACAATGATAACTACAGTATTATACAATATAACTACAGTATTATACAATATAACTACAGTATTATGCAACTACAGTATTATACAATATAACTACAGTATTATACAATATAACTACAGTATTATGCAACTACAGTATTATACAATATAAAACTACTGTATTTATACAATATAACTCAGTATTATACAAAAAAAAAATATAACTAACAGTTTTATACAATATAAACTACAAGTATTATACAATTTAACTTACAGTATTATACAATTAACTACAGTATTATACAATTAATACTGTATTATAACAATATACTACAGTATTATACAATATAATACAGTATCTATACAATATAACTACAGTATTATGCAATATAACTTACAGTTTTACAATGTAACTACAGTATTATTACAATATAAACACAGTATTATACAATATAATCCCAGTATTATTCAATTAATCTACAGCTATTTACAATACTAACTACAGAAGTATACAATTATAACTACTGTTATTTTTACAATATAACTACAGTATTATACAATATAACTACAGTATTATACAATAGAACTACTGTATTATACTAGTTTAATATCAGTTATTATGCAAACTACAGTATTTATACAGATTAATACAGTATTTTACAATAAGAACTACAGTATTATGCAAACTACAGTATTATACTATATAACTACTGTATTTATACAATATAACTACAGTATTCATACAATCTTAACTACAGTATTATACAATATAACTACAGTTTTATTACAATATAACTACAGTATTATACTATATAACTACTGTATTAAGCAACTACAGTATTAGACATTTTACAACTCAGTATTATGCAACTACAGTTTATAAAATATAACTACAGTTATTTACATATACACTACAGTATTATACATATAATCTACAGTATTATACAATATAACTACAGTATTATACAATATTTAACTACAGTATTTTACCAATATTACTTCAGTATTATACAATTATCTACAGTATTATACATTTAACTACAGTATTATAAATATAACTACAGTATTTATACATATAAATACAGTATTATACATATAAACTACTGTTACAGTATTATACAATATAATACTTTATTATACAATAATTAAAAACTAACAGATTATGCAATACAGTATTATAACAATAGAACTACAGTTTTTTACAATATAAACTACAGTATATACAATTTAACAAACAGTATTATACAATATAACTTACAGTTATTATACAATTATTAACTACAGTAAGTATTACAATTATATACTACAGTATTATGCAACTACAGTATTATACAATATAACTACAGTATTATACAATATAACTACAGTATTATACAATATAACTACAGTATTATACAATATAACAACAGTATTATACAATATAACTACAGTATTATACAATATAACTACAGTATTATACAATATAACTACAGTATTATACATTATAACTACAGTATTATGCAATATAAACTTACAGTATTATACAATATAACTACAGTATTATACAATATAACTACAGTATTATACAATATAACTACAGTATTATACAATATAACTACAGTATTATACAATATAACTACAGTATTATACAATATAACAACAGTATTATGCATCTACAGTAATATACCTATAACTACAGTATTATACAATATAACTACAGTTTATACAATATAATACAGAGTATATTTTACAATATAACTACAGTATTATAAATTAACAACAGTATTATACAATATAACATACGGTATTATACAATATAAACTCAGTATTATATCATTTTAATACAGTATTATGCAACTACAGTAATTTTACAATATTAACTACGTAGTATACAATATAACTTGACTGTATTATGCCAACTACAGTATTATACAATTTAATACAGTATTATACAATATAACTACAGTATTGTACAATATAATACCAGATTTTACAATTATATACAGTATTATACAATAATAACTACTGTATTATACAATATAACTCAGTATTTTACAATTTAACTACGTTTATACAATATAATTGACAGTATTATACAATATTATAACTCAGTTTTATACATATAACTACAGTATTAGGCAATATAACTACAAGTATTATACAATGTAAACTACAGTATTATACCATTAACTACGTATTATACAATATAACTACAGTTATACAAATAACTACAGTATTAACATATAACCTACAGAATTATACAATATAACTACAGTATTATACAATATAACTACAGTATTATACAATATAACTACAGTATTATACAATATAACTACAGTATTATACAATATAACTACAGTATTATGCAACTACAGTATTATACAATATAACTACAGTATTATACAATATAACTACAGTATTATGCAACTACAGTATTATACAATATAACTACAGTATTATACAATATAACTACAGTATTATACAATATAACTACAGTATTATACAATATAACTACAGTATTATACAATATAACTACAGTATTATACAATATAACTACAGTATTATGCAACTACAGTATTATACAATATAACTACAGTATTATGCAACTACAGTATATACATATAACACCAGATTTTACAACTATAACTACGTATTTTACATATAACTACAGTAATTATACAATTAACTACCAGTAATTATGCAATTAACTACAGTATTTTACAATATAATCTACAGTCATATACAAATATAAATACGTATTATACAATATAACTACAGTATTATGCAACTACAGTATTATACAATATAACTACAGTATTATACAATATAACTACAGTATTATACAATATAACTACAGTATTATGCAATATACTAAAGTATTATCAATATAACTACAGTATATAACTATATAAAACTTACGATTATTATACAATATACACAGTGTTATACAATATAACTACAGGATTATACAATATAATACAGTACTTTACAATATAACTACAGTTTTTTACAATATAAAACTACAGTATTATAAATTTAACAACTGGTTATTATACAAATTTTAACTACAGTATTAATTCAAATATAACTACTGTATTTTGCAATATAACTACAGTATTTACAATATAACTACTGTATTATACAATATAACAACAGTTATTTACAATTATAACTACAGTATTATACAATATAAACTACAGTATTATGCACATATAACTGCAGATTATACAATATAAACAAAACAGTATTATACAATATAAATACATATTATACCATATAACTACTGTATTTACAATATACTACAGTATTATACAATTATAACTACAGTTATTATACAATATAAACTACTGTATTATACACATATAACTACATATTATGCAATACTGCCGTATTATACAATATAACAACAGTATTATACAATACTAAACTATCAAGGTATTATACAATATAACTACAGAATTATACAATTATAACTAACAGTAGTATTATACAATATAAACTACAGTATTATACAAATATAACTACAGTATTATACATATAACTACAGTATTATACATTATAACTACAGTTATTATAAAAATATAAATACAAGTATTATACTATTATAACTACAGTATTATAACAATATACTACAGTATTATACAATTTATAACAACAGTATTATACAATTTATACAGTATTATACAATATAACTAAAGTATTATACAATTATATACTACGCAGTATTATAACAATTTACTACAGTATTATACATGTTAATACAGTATTATTCAATATAACTACAGTATTATTACAATATAACTACAGTACTAATACTATATAACTACACTATTATACAATTAACTACAGTATTATACAATAAACTACATATTATGACGATGTTAAGGACAGTTATTATAAAAAACAAAACAATGAAAGTTATAAATATACTCACTGATCTGTGTCTTTAATATGGAGGTTTAGTTGGTAATATTTATATGAAGGTAAATATATTTGTCTTGTCAGTTATGACAATGTTTCTTATAACTTCTTTATAACTTAACTTTATTCATTCTTCTCTTTATTACTTCTCTTTTATTAATCTTCTTACTCTTTATTTAAACTTCTTCTCTTTATTAAACTTCTCTTTATTAATTCTCTTATTGACTTTCTTATTAACTTCTTCTCTTATTAACTTCTTCTCATTATTAACTTTTTCTTATTAAACTTCTCCTTTATTAACTTTCTTTATTACTTCTTCTTTTATTAACTTCTCTTTATTAACTTCTTCTCTTTATTAACTTCTTCTCTTTATTAACTTCTCTTTATTAACTTCTCTTTATTAACTACTTCTCTTTATTAACTTCTCTTTATTAACTTCTCTTTATTAACTTCTCTTTATTAACTTCTTCTCTTTATTAATTACTCTTTATTAACTTCTCTTTATTAACTACTTCTCTTTATTAACTTCTCTTTATTAACTACTTATCTTTATTAACTACTTCTCTTTATTAATTTCTCTTTATTAACTTCTCTTTATTAACTTCTCTTTATTAATTTCTCTTTATTAACTACTTCTCTTTATTAACTTCTCTTTATTAACTACTTCTCTTTATTCTCTACTTCTGCTAAAAATTCATCATAAAACTCAATATCACTGGAAAGTTTTACTATGTATGATTGTATTATTATAGTCACTATAACTCCATTTATCTTCTCACTCTCATTTGTATTTTTAATCCAAGTCAGTTATAAAACCTAAGTACAGTTTGAGGAATAAATTCAGTTATGAAGCTATGACTGAGTTTTTTAGCTTTTGATGTAAAACACAACAGTGAATCTTGAGATTATTTATGAAGTATAGAGGGGCCACAGATATATCAGATCACTCTTTAGTTGTAGCTACACTGAGAGTAAAAGGTAGATGGGATACAAGGAGAATAGAAGCATCAGGGAAGAGAGAGGTGAAGGTTTATAAACTAAAAGAGGAGGCAGTTAGGGTAAGATATAAACAGCTATTGGAGGATAGATGGGCTAATGAGAGCATAGGCAATGGGGTCGAAGAGGTATGGGGTAGGTTTAAAAATGTAGTGTTAGAGTGTTTAGCAGAAGTTTGTGGTTACAGGAAGGTGGGTGTGGGAGGGAAGAGGAGCGATTGGTGGAATGATGATGTAAAGAGAGTAGTAAGGGAGAAAAAGTTAACATATGAGAAGTTTTTACAAAGTAGAAGTGATGCAAGGAGGGAAGAGTATATGGAGAAAAAGAGAGAGGTGTATGGTGTAGGAGGTAGGTTACTGAAAGCAGTGAAGAGTTTTTACGAGGATAGTGAGGCTCAGGTTAGTGTATGTAGGAAAGAGGGAGATTATTTCCCAGTAAAAGTAGGCCTTAGACAAGGATGTGTGATGTCACCGTGGTTGTTTAATATATTTATAGATGGGGTTGTAAGAGAAGTAAATGCGAGGGTCTCGGCAAGAGGCTTGGAGTTAAAAGATAAAGAATCACACATAAAGTGGGAGTTGTCACAGTTGCTCTTTGCTGATGACACTGTGCTCTTGGGAGATTCTGAAGAGAAGTTGCAGAGGTTGGTGGATGAATTTGGTAGGGTGTGCAAAAGAAGAAAATTAAAAATGAATACAGGAAAGAGTAAGGTTATGAGGATAACAAAAATATTAGGTGATGAAAGATTGGATGTCAGATTGGAGGGAGAGAGTATGGAGGAGGTGAATGTATTCAGATATTTGGGAGTGGACGTGTCAGCGGATGGGTCTATGATAGATGAGGTGAATCATAGAATTGATGAGGGGAAAAGGGTGAGCGGTGCACTTAGGAGTCTGTGGAGACAAAGAACTTTGTCCTTAGAGGCAAAGAGGAGAATGTATGAGAGTATAGTTTTACCAACGCTCTTATATGGGTGTGAAGCATGGGTGATGAATGTTGCAGCGAGGAGAAGGCTGGAGGCAGTGGAGATGTCATGTCTGGAGAATGTGTGGTGTGATATAATGCAGAGAATTCGTAGTTTGGAAGTTAGGAGGAGGTGCGGGATTACCAAAACTGTTGTCCAGAGTGCTGAGGAAGGGTTGTTGAGGTGGTTCGGACATGTAGAGAGAATGGAGCGAAACAGAGTGACTTCAAGAGTGTATCAGTCTGTAGTGGAAGGAAGGCGGGGTAGGGGTCGGCCTAGGAAAGGTTGGAGGGAGGGGGTAAAGGAGGTTTTGTGTGCGAGGGGCTTGGACTTCCAGCGGGCATGCGTGAGCGTGTTTGATAGGAGTGAATGGAGACAAGTGGTTTTTAATACTTGACGTGCTGTTGGAGTGTGAGCAAAGTAACATTTATGAAGGGGTTCAGGGAAACCGGCAGGCCGGACTTGAGTCCTGGAGATGGGAAGTACAGTGCCTGCACTCTGAAGGAGGGGTGTTAATGTTGCAGTTTAAAAACTAGTGTAAAGCACCCTTCTGGCAAGACAGTGATGGAGTGAATGATGGTGAAAGTTTTTCTTTTTCGGGCCACCCTGCCTTGGTGGGAATCGGCCAGTGTGATAATAAAAATAATAAAATATACATATGCCACTTGCTTCTAAATGGGTATTATGAAATAATAAAAATAAAATTACGAAGAAATCACATAGAGTGATGATCCTCTAACAATGAAGTGTTTGTCGAGTGACTTGTTTTCCAATCTCATTTTTCACAGATTATTATAATGAGGATCAGACGCAAGTTTCAACCAACCAACGAAAGTGAGCGCCTCAGTTTTATATACATGTGGACAGGTGGCATGTCTCCCTGTGCCATCGCTACAGTTACTGGAGTCAGCGCGTCCACTGTGTACAGGTGGATACATCGCTGGCTACGGACAGGCAGCGTCAACTCAAGAACTGACAAATACGGCGTTCTTACAGTAAATTTTATGCATGATCAAGAAAGTAGTGATACCAAAGCTCCACGACTGTCCATGACTTGGAGGAAGTACATGTATCGTTTACGATTAAGTTACATGCTCGAGTACCCTGAACATCATAGCCAGGAGAACAAAATCACTCAGTACCCTGCCTCGTCTTCCAAGTACTTGCAGCTTATGGCAGGGTTTGAAGAGGCTAATCTGCATTTCAAATGTTTCCTGATAAGTCAGTATCAGCGAGCTCTTTCAAGGATGAATACAGAATCTCTCCGACAAACTCTGGAACTCAGATACGTTTAGGGTATTGTTATTCAATCATTCTCAAACCAATATTAACCAAAATAAGAAGTTTACTTTTTCCTAAAACATAAACTTGTATTACAAGGTTTTTGTGTATATTTAGCCTACCATAAATGTTTTGTATCTCGTGCAGTGTGAAACCAGAACTTACTATAAGCCTAAGAATGTTTGAAAAAGATCAGTTAGGCTTTGTAAATTGCTAAGTGTATCACTACTAAGTTATTTGAAGAAAATATTTTCAAATGCAATAATTATTCTAAATAACAAAAATCTCTGGTAAAGCAGCTATGATTAATTCTATGTATGGATAGTAACACAAATAACAATGATAATTTTAGCAGGAAAAATTCCTGGGAAAGAAATATAGAGAGAAGATAAGCAGTGCGAAAGTTTAGTTCTGATTGTGATCTGGAAAGCAGGTTTCATTAGATATATTAAGATCTATTTTTGACTTTAGTAATTTACACCAAGTTGTTTTTTTTAACGAAATTTTTGAAGTAGTTACCACTCAGGGAACTTTTAAAAATTTTTATTTGAGAGTTATTAAGTTCATTTAGATACAGGTCTACATAAGTACAATTATCATACATAGTAACATATTTGTAAATTATCTAAGATAACCTCAGAAAAGGTCAGACAAAATATCTTATTTCCACTGAGGTCTTTGTGTCCCACTGCCCATAAAACATTTTATCTGCATGCAGTAAAAATACTAAGGTTGAGTAGTAGACGATAGATATCAGATAGATATTTCTTTTGTTGTGTCTATACATTATGTTGTAGCTCTCTAAGAAGAGATTAAAGCCAGGGATTAAATTTACATTAAACGTCCTGCGTATACTTATAGTATATAGAATGGTAACTGTAGATGTTCTGTATGTTAACTAACGTTAAACTTTTGAATAGAGGGGATGTGTGTTGTCTGGAACCTGACTGAGTGATCATTTGTTGTCTGGAACCTGACTGAGTGATCATTTGTTGTCTGGAACCTGACTGAGTGATCATTTGTTGTCTGGAACCTGACTGAGTGATCATTTGTTGTCTGGAACCTGACTGAGTGATCATTTGTTGTCTGGAACCTGTCTGAGTGATCATTTGTTGTCTGGAAACTGACTGAGTGATCATTTGTTGTCTGGAACCTGACTGAGTGATCATTTGTTGTCTGGAATCTGACTGAGTGATCATTTGTTGTCTGGAACCTGACTGAGTGATCATTTGTTGTCTGGAACCTGACTGAGTGATCATTTGTTGTCTGGAACCTGACTGAGTGATCATTTGTTGAACAACTGAGATTTTGATGATTTAATGATGATTCTCGTGCATGTAAGGATATAAGAATAAATTAGAGAGTAATACCGAGAGTGATTAGTATAATGACTTTCTTTGAAGACTTTGAAATGTGTTTCATATGTGTTGAATTTTAGTTTACTATCAAGGTTTATGCTTATGTGAATTTCGCTTCTTATTTTTCGCCTGTAATATTCGACGGTTTAATTTATATTTTGAAAGCTATCCACAAATATTCCTTACCAAAGTAATAAAGAAAGCCAAACAACTATACTACTCCAGTAGATTCACAGACACTAGAGGAGATATAAAAAAGACCTGGAAAACACTCTCTTAGATTCTAGGGACCCACAAACTGAAAAAACCAAGAATATTGTCCTAACTAAACCTAATGAAACACCACTGCATCCCACTGACACAGCTAACAAGATAAACGACTTCTTCTCAACCATAGGTTATAATCTCGCCAATAAAATCCCACGTACCAATGCCCATGCCGGGGACTACCTAGATGGCAATTTCCCTAATTCCTTCTATCTTGCTCCAACTGAGCCCTCGGAGGTCACCGAGATTATAAAGTCATTTAAAAATAACTCAGGGAATCTGTCTCATGTCCCACCATTATTTTACAAGAGAGCGGCCCATGTCCTCTCGCATGCTACCTCATTACTTTTTAACAAGTCACTAGAAACTAGCACCTTCCCGAAACTACTCAAGACGGCAAGGGTTACACCAATACATAAAGGTGGTGACCCTACAGATGTAAACAACTATAGGCCAATATCAAACTTACCATTGCTATCCAAAATCTTTGAGAAACTCGTGCACAGGAGACTATATTCATTTATAACGGCACAAAACATACTCAACCCCTGCCAATTTGGATTCAGGAAAAATAAAAGCACTAACGATGCAATCATAAAAATGCTAGATCTGTTTTACACAGCATTGGAAAATAAGGAATATCCACTAGGAATTTTTATTGACCTAAGAAAAGCTTTTGACACAGTAGACCACGGCATCCTACTCCACAAACTTGACCATTATGGTATAAGAGGCCAAGCGCTTGCATATTTCAAATCTTACCTTACTAATAGGTATCAGTATGTCACCATTAAAGACACAGCATCAACAACACAGCCATTTGATACTGGAGTTCCGCAGGGAAGTGTCCTTGGTCCCCTGCTCTTCCTCATATACATCAATGACCTTCCAAACGTATCTCAACACCTGAACCCCATTCTCTTTGCTGACGACACGACTTATGTCATCTCTCACCCTAACCTTGCCACCCTCGACACCATTGTTAATGAGGAGCTGATCAAAATATCGACTTGGATACAGCCAATAAACTTACGCTTAACACTGACAAAACCTACTACATTATGACTCTAGAAATCGTAATGACACGATTGCAAACAAACCATACCCCCGGCCGGGATTGAACCCGCGGTCATAGAGTCACAAAACTCCAGCCCGTCGCGTTAGCCACTAGACCAGCTAGCCACAATAAGATTCATCCAACTAGGTATATTTCTACACCATAGGAAGGTTAGCACAGGCACCACTGTGACCTAGTTGGATGAATCTTATTGTGGCTAGCTGGTCTAGTGGCTAACGCGACGGGCTGGAGTTTTGAGACTCTATGACCGCGGGTTCAATCCCGGCCGGGGTATGGTTTTTCTACTACATTATGTTTGGTAGCAGAGCAGGAGATGCGGAAATTAACATTAAGATCGACAACACTCTAATTGCCAGGCATAATGAGGGCAAATTCCTAGGCCTATACCTCGACAACAACCTGAACTTCAGCACCCATATCCAACGCATAACCAAAAAAGTATCCAAAACGGTTGGGATCCTCTCCAAGATATGATACTACGTGCCGCAAACTGCCCTTCTCACACTATACCATTCACTTATATATCCATACCTCACCTATGCTATCTGTGCTTGGGGTTCAACTGAAGCAACACACCTAAAGCCAATAATAACCCAACAAAAAGCCGCAGTAAGAATAATCACTAAATCCCATCCCTGGCAACACCCCCCCCACTCTTCATAGATCTAAACTTCCTGTTAGTACATCCACACTTACTACTGTGCAATCTACATCTACAGGACCTTAAATTCCAGTATTAACCTTGACCTAAAATGCTTTCTTGATAGTTGTGACAGAACCCACAGGCATAACACCAGACACAAACATCTCTATGACATTCCCCGTGTCCGACTAAACCTTCACAGAAATTCTATGTATGTCAAAGGCCCTAAAATCTGGAACACCCTACCTGAGAACTCTAGAACTGCAGACACATTCATCACCCCTTTTAAAATACAATTAGAAAACAACTTATTTTTCCCGAACCCCCCTTTAACTAAAATACAAAAGAATACCCCCTGGTGGTTCCCCACTTACACTCAACCCCCCATTTGGGCCAAAACAGAAGTAAAACAACTCAATCTCCCAAAAAAATGAATTTTTAACTTGCCATAATTGGGCTGTGATACTCCAAAAAAGAAACTATGGGGGTGGGGGCCAAAAAAAAAAGCTTCACTTGGGTAAATTCACAAACAGTAAATTTTGTCACTTTGCCATAATTAACCCCAAATTATCTCATAATTTTTTTAAATATTTAAACTTAAGATTTTTAAAAAAAAGTCCCGCCCGAAATGCCTAGCCATCTAGGTGTTCCAAAGGGGACACTCTGTAAATTAATTTTTTCTACTTAAACCACACAAAAACCAAATTTTGTAAAATCCCGCATTTTTAATCCTTAAGAAATAAACTTTGAATTTGAATTTGAATTTGAAATTTATTAAAACAATTTTGATTTTTTAGAGAGTACGTTTTTTTCCCAGGGAGATTTCCTTAAAAATCACATCAAAAAAAACATCAACCGGGTCTAGAACTAAAAAAAGAAATAACGTGCCCAAAAAGAACTTGTTTAATTCGGGGAAAATTAGGGGATTTTTACTGAACAAAAAAAATGAAACGCAGAGGATCGCCCCGTGGTTCCCCCCCCCTTTGGGGGAAGGTCGAGTTAATAAGGTGTTTTTTACTTTGGGTTTCCCAAATTGTTTTTTAAATTTTTTAAGGGTTTTTAAATATGTCAGATTTTAAACTGATTCCAAAATGTTTTTTTTTAAGTTGCAGGGGTTACTATTTTTAATGTATCAAAGGTTTTCACATCAAAAACCGCACAGGGAAATTTTTTATTTTTCTAGAGTTTTTAGAAAAAAAGAGCGAAACATTTTTATTGGCTTGTACCCTTTAATTAATTTTTTTTCCCCGGGGAAACAACCCCGGCAAATTTAGAACAAAGTCTCGTTTTCGGCTCATTTGATTTGCATATTTTATTTCAAAGTTGTATTTTTTATAAAAACTGTAGGGTTTGATATTTGCTGAAATAAGGGAATTTCAGTTTTGGGTTTTCCCCCCCCTGTGGAGTGATGGAACCCTTTTCTAGCTTTCTGGAGTGGGGAACCCTTGTTTTGCTTTCTGGAGGGTTTTAACCTTTTTTACTTTCCCGGGTGGGGGTTTCCCTTGTTACTTTCTGGAGTGGTGTAAACCCCTTTTTGGGTTTTGGAGTGGTTGGGAAAACCCCCTTTTTGCTTTCTGGGGTTTTGAAAACCCTTTCTAGCTTTTTAGGGTGTAACCCTTGTTAGCTTTCGGAGGGGGGTGGGAAACCCCTTTTTAGCTTTTTGGAGTGGGGTTAAAACCCCGTTTGCTTTCGGAGTGTTGGAAAACCCCCCCTTCTAGCTTTCGGAGTGGTGTAACCCTTGTTTTTCTTTCTTTAGTGGTGGGAAACCCCTTTCTAGCTTTCTGGAAATGGTGGGAAACCCTTTTTTAGCTTTTTTGGAATGGGGTTTAACCCCTTTTTAGCTTCCCGGATGGTGAAACCCTTGTTAGGGTTTTTAGGAGTGGTTTTAACCCCCTTTCTAGCTTTTTTGGGGGGGTGTTTCCCTTTTGGGTTTCTTTTTGGAGGGGTGGAAACCCCTTTTTAGCTTTCGGGGGTGGGGGAACCCTTGTTAGCTTTTTGGATGGGGTAAACCCTTGTTAGCTTTCTGGGGTGGGGAAACCCTTGTTAGCTTTCCCGGGGTGGGGTAAAACCCTTGCTAGCTTTTTGGAGTGGTGTAACCCTTCCTTTCTTTCTGGAGTGGTGGAACCCTTTTTAGCTTTTTTGGATGGGGTAACCCCTTTTTAGCTTTCTGGGGTGGGGAAACCCTTTTTAGCTTTTTGGAAATGGTGTAACCCTTCTAGCTTTCCCGAGTGGGGTAACCCAGGGTTTGCTTTCCGAGTGGTGGGAAACCCCTTTTTAGCTTTCTGGATGGGGTAACCCTTGGGTTTGCTTTCCCGGAGTGGTTTTTAACCCTTGTTTTGCTTTCTGGGGAGGTGAAACCCTTGTTTCTTTCCGGAGTGGGGTAACCCTTGCTAGCTTTCTGGAGTGGTTAACCCTTGTTAGCTTTCGGGGGGTTTGGAAACCCCTTTTAGCCCTTTTTGGGGTGGGGTAACCCCCTTTTTTGCTTTCCGATGGGGAAACCCTTTTTACTTTTTCCCGAGTGGTGGAACCCTTGCTGCTTTTTTTGGAGTGGTGGAAAAACCCTTTTTAGCTTTCTGGAGTGGTTTTAACCCCCTTTCTAGCTTTTTGGGGGGTGTAACCCTTGTTACTTTTTTGGAGTGGTGTAACCCTGTTACTTTCTGGAGTTTGGGGAACCCTTGTTGCTTTCTTTAGGGGGTGTAACCCCCCTTTTTTGCTTTTTAGAGTGGTGAAACCCTTGTTAGCTTTTGGAGTGGTGTAACCCGGCTAAACTTTCTGGGGTGGGGGAAAACCCCTTTTTAAAACCCTTTTTTGAGTGGGGTTTAAACCCCTTTTTTAGCCTTTTTGGAGTGGGGTAACCCTTGTTACTTTTTGGGGGGGGTGAAACCCTTGTTTTGCTTTTGGGGGGGTGCGGAAAACCCTTTGGGGGGTAGCTTTTGGAGGGTTTTAAAACCCCCGGGTTGGTTTGGGGGGGGGGGTATAACCCTTGGGAAATTTCTGGGGGGGTTTTTAAAGGGGGGGGGGGAGTTTTTTTTGGGGGGGGTTAAACCCGGGGGGAGGGTTTTTTGGAGGGGGGGGGTAAACCCGGGGGGGGGCTTTGGGGGGGGGGGTTTTAACCCCTTTTTTGGGTTTCTGGGGTGGGGGAACCCCTTTTAGTTTTTGGGGTGGGGGAACCCCCTTTCTACTTTCTGGGGTGGGTAAACCCCCTTTTTAGCTTTTTGGAGTGGTGTTTTTTAAACCCGTTATTTCCCGGGGTGGTGGAACCCTTTCTACTTTCTGAGTGGGGTAACCCCTTTTACTTTTTTGGGGTGAGGGAACCCTTGTTAGCTTTCCCGGGGTGGTGTAACCCTTGAACTTTGGGTTGGGGTAACCCTTGTTAGCTTTCTGGAAATGGGGTAACCCTTGTTAGCTTCTGGGGGTTTTAACCCCCCTTTTTAGCTTTTTTTGGGGTGTAACCCCCTTTCTACTTTCTGGGGTGGTTTTAACCCTTTTTTTGTTACGGAGGGGGGTAACCCTTGTTATCTTTTTGGAGTGGGGGAACCCTTGTTAGCTTTTCTGGAGTGGTTTTAACCATTTTTTGCTTTCGGAGTGGTTTAAACCCCTTTCTAGCTTTCTGGGGTGGTGTAACCCCTTTTTAGATTTCTGAAGTGGGGTAACCCTTTTTAGCTTTCGGGTGGTGGAACCCCCCTTTCTAATTTTTTTGGAGTGGTGTAACCCTTTTCTAGCTTTTTTGGAGTGGGGGTAAACCCCTTTCTGCTTTCTGAAAAGGTGTAACCCCTTTTTAGTTTCTGGGGTGGGGTAACCCTTGTTTGCTTTCCGGGGGTGGTGTAACCCTTTTTAGCTTCAGGAAATGGAAATAAACCCCTTTCACTTTTTTGGAGTGTGTAACCCCTTTCCCACCTGAATGGGGTTAAACCCCGTTAATTTCTGGATGGGGAAAACCCTTCCCAGCTTTTTTGGGGTGGTGTAACCCTTGCTACTTTTTGGAGTGGTGTAACCCTTTTTAGCTTTCTGGAATGGTTTAAACCCCTTTTTAGCTTTCTGGGTGGTTTTAAACCCTTGCTAGTTTTTTTGGAAGGGGGGTGTTCCCTTGTTAGCTTTCCGGGGAGTGTAACCCCTTTTTAGCTTTCTGGGGTGGGTTTTAACCCCTTTCTTTGGGGGGTTTCTGGTTTTGGTGGGCCCCCTTTCTACTTCCCCCGGGTGGTAACCCTTGTAGCTTTCCCATGGTGTAACCCCCGGGTTTGCTTTCGGGGTGGTGTAAAACCCTTTCTAGCCCTTTTTGGAAAGGGGGTAAAAACTTTTTAGCTTTTTGGATGGTGTAAACCCCTTTTTTACTTTTTGGGGTGGTGTAACCCTTGTTAGCTTTCTGGAGGGTGTAACCCTTGCTACTTTCTGGAGGGGTAACCTTTTTTAGTTTCTGATGGTGTAACCCTTTTTTAGCTTTGGAGTTGGGTAACCCTTTTTTTAGCATTTTTGGAGTGGTGTAACCCTTTTTAGCTTTCGGATTGGGGTAACCCTTGCTAGCTTTTTTTAAATGGTGTAAAACCCTTTTTTAACTTTTTGGAGTGGTTTTAACCCTTGCTAGCTTTCGGAATGGGGTAACCCTTGTTTTTCTTTTTGGGTGGTGTAACCCTTGTTTTGCTTTCTGGGGGGGTGTACTCTTGTTACTTTTTGGAGTGGTGTAACCCTTGCCCCACTTTCTGGGGTGGTTAACCCTTTTTTAGCTTTCCGGAGTGTTAACCCTTCAACTTCTGGAGTGGGTGTAACCCCGTTACATTCTGGAGGGTTGGGCCCCTTGCTACTTTCTGGGTGGTGGAACCCTTCTAGCTTTTTGGGGTTTGGGTAAAACCCCTTTTTAGCTTTTGGAGTGGGGGAACCCTTGCTTTTCTTTCGAGTGGTTGGGAAACCCCGCTCCCTTTCGGAGTGGTTTTAACCTTTTTTTAGCTTTCTGGGGTGGGAACCCCTTGGAAACTTTTTGGTGGTGTAGCCCTTCTACTTTTTTTTGGGGTGGGTAACCCCTTTTTAGCTTTCTGGAGTGGGTAACCCTTTCTATTTTTTTGGAGTTTGGGGTAACCCTTGTTAGCTTCTGGATGGTGTAACCCTTGGGTACTTTTTGGGGGGTGTAACCCTTTTTAGCTTTCCGGATGGGGGGAACCCTTTCTAAATTTTTTGGGTGTTAACCCTTTTCAGTTTTTTTGGGGGTGGGGAAACCCTTTCTAAACTTTCCCGGGGTTGGGGGAAAACCCTGCTTGCTTTTTGGGGTGGGTAAAACCCCTTTTTACTTTTTGGATGGGGTAACCCCTTTCTTTCTTTCCGGAGTGATTTAACCCTTTCCAGCTTTCGGGGGGTGTAACCCTTGTTAGCTTTCTGGAGTGGGGTTTAACCCCTTTCTAGCTTTTTTGGATTTGGGTAACCCTTGTTAGCTTTCTGGAATGGGGGAAAACCCTTTCTACTTTCCGGAGTGGGGTAAAACCCTTTTTAGCTTTCGGAGTGGTGGAACCCTTGCTAGCTTTTTTGGGGTGGGGTAGCCCTTGCCCAGCTTTCTGGAGTGGTTTAACCCTTTTAGCTTCTGGAGTGGTGTAACCCTTGCTTTGTTTTTTTGGGGTTTGGGGAAACCCTTTCTAGTTTCGGGGTGGGGGTAACCCTTTTTAGCTTTTTGAGTGGGGTAAACCCGGGACTTTCTGGAGTGGTGTAAAACCCTTGGGTACTTTCCCGGTTGTAACCCTTGTTAGCTTTCTGGGGTGGGGGAAACTCCCTTTCTAGCTTTCTGGAGTGGTGGGAACCCTTGCCACTTTCTGGAGTGGTTTTAACCCTTTTCCCAGCTTTCTGGATTGGGGGAACCCTTGCTACTTTGGAGTGATTAACCCTTGCAAACTTTCCCGGAGTTTGGGGGAAAACCCTGCTACTTCCGGAAGGTTTTAACCCTTGCTAGCTTTTTGGAGTGGGGGAACCCCTTTTTTAAACTTTCGAGTGGGGGAACCCTTGCTACTTTTTGGAGTGGTGGAGCCCTTGCTACTTTCTGATGGGGTAACCCTTTCAAACTTTCTTGAGTGGGGTAAACCCTTGTTAGCTTCTCGAGGATGTAACCCTTTCAGCTTTTTTTGGGGGGGGGAACCCTTTCTAGCTTTCTGGGGTGGTGTAACCCTTGCTAGCTTCTGGAGTGGTGAAAACCCCTTTTTAGCTTTTTGGAGTGGTGTCCCCCTTTTTAAACTTTTTGGAGTTTTGTAACCCTGCTATTTTTGAGTTTGGGGTTTTAAACCCTTTTTCTACTTTCGGAGTGGTGTAACCCTTGGGGTTTGTTTTTTCCCCCGGGGTGGTGAACCCTTTCTAGCTTTCTGGGGGGGTAACCCTTGTTTGCATTCTGGAAATGGTGGAAAACCCTTTCAACTTTTAAAAGGGTGTAACCCTTGCTACTTTCTGGGGGGTGTAAAACCCTGTTTGCTTTTTGGGGTGGTTTTAAACCCCTTTCTACTTTCTGGAGTGGTTTAACCCTTTCAAACTTTCTGGGGGTTTAACCCTTGTTAGCTTTCTGGGGTGGTGGAACCCCCCTTTCTACTTTCTGGGGTGGTGTAAAACCCCTTTATAGCTTTCGGAGTGGTGTAACCCCTTTTAAACTTTTTGGGGTGGTTTAACCCTTTTCTATTTTTCCGGAGTGGTGTAACCCTTTACTTTTTGAGTGGGACCCCCTTTCAAGCTTTCCCCGGGGTGGGGGTAACCCTTTTCTAGCTTTCTGGATGGTGGAACCCCTTTTTAGCTTTTTTGGAGGGTGGAACCCTTGCAGCCTTTTTGGGGGTGTAAAACCCCTTTTTAACTTTCTGGGGTGGGGAAAACCCCTTTCTAGCTTTTTTGGAGTGAAAGTAAAACCCCTTTCTTTGCTTTTTTGAGGTGTAACCCTTTTAGCTTTTCTGGGGTGGGGAAAACCCCTTTTTTTGCTTTTTTGGGGTGGCTTTAAACCCCCCCTAGCTTTATGGGGGGTGTAACCCTTGCAGGGTTTCCGGGGTGGGGGTAACCCTTGCTAAACTTTCTGGAGTGGTTTTAACCCTTGGGTATCTTTTTTTGGGGTGGGGTAACCGTTTTTAGCTTTTTGAGGGGGGAACCCTTTCTGCTTTCCCCGGAGTGGTGTAACCCTTTATTCTTTCTAGTGGTGTAACCCTTGTTTTGCTTTCTGGAGTGGTGTAAACCCCTTTCTATTTTTTTGGAGTGGTGTAACCCTTTTTAGTTTCTGGAGTGGGGAACCCTTGCAAACTTTCTGGGGTGGTTTCCCCCTTGGGAAACTTTCTGGAGTGGTGGAAAACCCTTTCTAGCTTTTTTGGGGTGGGGTAAACCCTTGTTTTTCTTTTTGGGGTGGGTTTTAACCCTGCTAGGGTTTTTGGGTGAATTTTAAACCCTTTTCTAGCTTTCTGGGGTGGGGTAACCCTTTTTATCTTTTTGGGGTGGGGTAACCCTTGCTCTTTTTTTGGGGTGGTGTTAAAAACCCCTTTCTAGCTTTCTGGAGTGGTGTAACCCTTTTTTACATTCGGAGTGGTTAACCCGCTACTTTCGGAGAGGTGTAAACCCTTCTAGCTTCTGGAAATGGTGTAACCCTTGCTAGCTTTTTTTTGGGGTGGGTAACCCTTTTTACTTTCTGGGGTGGTGTAACTCTTGGGTAGCTTTCGGGGGTGGGGTAAACCCCTTTCTAGCTTTCGGGGTGGGGGAACCCTTGGGGAAACTTTTTGATGAAAGTAACCCTTGTAGCTTTCTTTAGTGGGGAACCCCTTTCAGCTTTCGGAGTGGGGTAACCCTTGCTTGCTTTCTTGGGGTGGGGGAACCCTTGGCTAGCTTTCTAGAGTGGTTTGGGGAACCCCTTGCTAGCTTTCTTGGGGTGGTGGAAACCCTTGCTAGCTTTCTTGGGGTGTGTAAAACCCCTTTCAAACTTTCTGGAGTGGTGAACCCCCGTTAGCTTTCGGAGGATTTAACCTTGCTACTTTTTGGAGTGGGGGGAACCCTTGCAAAACTTTCTGGGGGTGGGTAAACCCCCTCCGCTTTTGGAGTGGTGAACCCTTCTACTTTCTTGGGGGGGGAACCCCGCTACTTTTTTGGAGTCGTGTAACCCCTTTTTAGCTTTCTGGAGTGGTGTAACCCTTGCAGCTTTTCCGGGGGGGGTGAACCCTTCTACTTCCTGGAGTGGTAACCCTTGCAACTTTCCCGGGGTGGGGGAACCCTTCTAGCTTTCTGGAGTGGGGTAAACCCTTTGGGTAGCTTTCCCTGGGGTGGTGGAAAACCCCTTTCTACTTTTCTGGGGTGGTGTAAGCCTTTCTACTTTCTGGAAGGTGGGAACCCTTTTTACTTTCTGGAGGAGTTCCCTTTTTAGCTTTCTGGAGTGGGGTAACCCTTTTTCAGCTTTTTTGGAGTGGGGGGGGGGGTAAAACCCCTTGGGTGCTTTTTTGGGGGTAGTTAACCCTTGTTTTCTTTCCCGGAGTGGGGTAACCCTTTCTAGATTTCTGGAGTGGGAAAAATCCCTTTCTACTTTTTGGAGTGGTTTAACCCCTTTCAATTTCTTTAGTGGGTAACCCTTGCTAGCCTTTCTAAGTTTTGGGGAACCCTTTCTACTTTCCCGGGGTGGGTTTAACCCCCGCCTTTTGCTTTCGGGGGTGGTGTAAACCCCTTTCAAACTTTCTGGGGTGGTGAAACCCCTTTTAACTTTCTGAGTGGGGTAACCCTTCTAGCTTTTCTGGATTGGGTAACCCTTGTTTTGCTTTTTGGAATGGTTAAACCCCTTTTTAGCTTTCCCTTTAGTGGTGTAAAAACCCCCCCACTTCGAAGTGGGTAACCTTTTCCCAGCATTCTGATGGTTTTAACCCCCTTTCTAGCTTTTTTGGGGTGGTGTAACCCTTTTTTTACTTTTTTTGGGTTGGGGTAAACCCTTTTTAGCTTTCTGGGGGTGTAACCCTTGCTAGCTTTTGATGGGGGAACCCTTGTTAGCTTTTTGGAGTGGGTTTTTAACCCGTGTTAGCTTTCTGGGGTGGTGTAAAACCCTGCTAGCTTTCTGGATGGGGAACGCTTGTTAGCTTTCTGGGGTGGGGTAACCCTTTTTTAGCTTTTCCCGGAGGGTTTTAACCCTTTTTAGCTTTCTGGAGTGGGGTAACCCTTGCTAAACTTTTTGGAGTTGGGGTAACCCCTTTTTAGCTTTCTGGAGGGTTTCCCCTTTTTAGCTTTCGGAGTGGTGGAACCCCTTTTACATTCTGGGGTGGGGTTAAACCCTTTTTAGCTTTTTGGATGGGGTAACCCGGCAAATTTTTGGGGTGGGGTTAACCCCCTTTTTAAAATTTTTGGAGTTGGGGTAACCCTTGCTACTTTCTTTAGTGGGGTAACCCTTGTTTTGCTTTCTGGATGGTGGGAACCCTTGTTAGCTTTTGGGGTGGGGGTAGCTTTTTGTTTCTTTCTGGGGGTGGGGGGGGGGGGGGTTTAAACCCCTTTCAGCTTTTTTGGAAATGGTGAACCCTTGGGTTTCTTTCCGGGGTTTGGGGTTTTAAACCCTTTCTAGCTTTCTGGGGTGCGTAACCCCGTTAAACATTCTGGGGGGTGGAAAAACTTTCTAGCTTTCTGGAAATGGGGTAACCCTTTCTAGCTTTCTGGAGTGGGGTAACCCTTTTAGCTTTCTGGAGTTGGAAAACCCCTTTCAGCTTTCTGGAGTGGTGGAACCCTTTCTAGCTTTCTGGGTGGTGTAACCTTGTTTAAACTTTTTGGGGTGGTGAACCCTTTTTAGCTTTTTGGGGTTTGTAACCCTTGCTATTTTTTTGGGGGTGGTGTAACCCTTTTAGCTTTCTGGGGTGGTAAACCCCTTCTAGCTTTCTGGGGTGGTGTAACCCCCCGTTAGCTTTCGGGGTGGGGGAAAACCCTTTCAGCTTTCTGGGGTGTTTTTTAAACCCTTTTCTAGGGTTTTTTGGGGGTGGTGGGAAACCCCTTTTTTTCCCTTTCTGGATGGGGGAACCCTTGCCCACTTTCTGGAGGGTTTAACCCTTGTTAGCCCCTTTTTTTAGTGGGGTAACCCTTTCTAGCTTTTTTGGGGTGATTAACCCTCCTAGCTTTTCGGAGGTGTTAAAAACCCTTTTTACTTTTTGGATGGTGTAACCCTTCTAGTTTCTGAGTGGTGTAACCCTTTTTAGCTTTTTGGAGTGGTGAACCCTTGCTAGCTTTCTGGAGTGGTGTAAAAACCCTTTTACTTTCTGGGGTGGTGGAAAAACCCTTTTACTTTTTTGGGGGGTACCCCTTTTAGCTTCGGGGTGGTGTAAAAACCCTTTTTTTATTTCTGGATGGTGTAACCCTTTTTCTAGTTTTTTGGGGTTTGGGGGAACCCCCTTTCAACTTTTTTGGGGTGGTGTAAAAACTTTTACTTTTTTGAGTGGTGTAACCCTTGCTACTTTCGAGTGGGTAAACCTTGCTACTTTCTGGGGTGGGGTAAAACCCTTTTTAGCTTTTTTGGAGTGGTTGGGAAAACCCCTTCTACTTTTGGAGTGGTGGAACCCCTTTCCAGCTTTTTTGGAGTTGTAAAACCCTTTCTACTTTCAGGATGGTGAAAACCCCTTTCTACTTTTTGGGGTGATTAACCCTTGCAAACTTTTTGGAGTGGTGAACCCTTTGCTAGCTTTCGGAGTGGTTAACCCGGGTAGCTTTCCCGGAAATGGTGGGAAACCCCTTTCTAGCTTTCTTTTGGGTTGGGAAACCCTTTCAAACTTTCTGGAGTGGGGGGAGCCCTTGCACTTCTGGATTGGGGTAACCCTTTCAAACTTTTTTTTGGGGTGGTGTAACCATTGTTAACTTTCTCAGGATGTAACCCTTCTACTTTTAGGGGTGGTGGAAAACCCCTTGAGCTTTTTGGGGGTGGGGAACCCCCTTTTTTAGCCCTTTTTGGAGTGGGGGAACCCTTGTTTGGGTCCTGGGGTGGTTAGCCCTTGTTACTTTTTGATGGTGTAACCCCTTTCTATCTTCTGGGGTGGTGTAAACCCCTTTCTAGCTTTTTGGATGGTGTAACCCTTGTTAGTTTTCCGGAGTGGTGTAACCCTTTCTAGCCTTTTTTTTATGGTGTAACCCGGGGTTTGCATTCTGGAGTTTGGGGAACCCTTGGGTACTTTTTGGAGGGGGTAACCCTTTTCTACTTTCAGGGGTGGTGGGAACCCCCTTTTTAAACTTTCTGGGGGGGGGAAACCCCTTTCTAGCTTTCGGAGGGGTTTAACCCTTTTCTAGCCCTTTTTGGGAGTGGGGTAACCCTTGTTACTTTTTTTTAGTGGGGAACCCCCTTCTACTTTTTGGAGGGTTTAACCCTTAAAAGTTTCTGGAGTGTGTAACCCCTTTTTAGCTTTCCCGGATGGGGTAAAACCCCGGGTAGTTTTCCCCGGAGTGGGGTAACCCCTTTTTACTTTTTGAGTGGGGTAACCCTTGCTACCCTTTGGGGGTGGTGTAACCCTTTTCTACTTTTTGGGGTGGGGGAAACCCTTTCTAATTTCTGAGTGGTGGGAACCCCCTTTCTAGCTTTCTGGGGTGGTGTAAACCCCTTTTTATATTTTTTGGGGTTGTAAAACCCCGCTAGCTTTCCCGAGGTGTGTTTCCCCTTGCTACTTTCTGATGGGTAACCCTTTTTACTTTTTTGGGGTGGTGTAAACCCCGGGTAAACTTCTGGATTTGGGGTAAACCCTTGCTAGCTTTTTTTAGGGGGTAACCCCTTTTTTAAACTTTCTGGAAATGGTGTAAACCCCTTTCTAGCTTTTTTTTTGAGTGTTGTAAAACCCTGCCCAGCTTTTTTGGAGGGGGTAACCGGTTTTTGCTTTCTGGGGGGGAACCCTTTCTAAACTTTCTGGAGTGGGGTTTTTCCCTTGATAGCTTTCTGGAGGGGGTGTAACCCTTGTTTTGCTTTCTGGATGGTGTAACCCCCTTGGGTAGTTTTCTTTAGTTGAAAACCCCTTTGGTTTGCTTTTTGAGTGGTGTAAAACCCCTTTCTAGCTTTCTGGAGTGGGGTAACCCTTGCTACTTTTTGGAGTGGTGGGAAACCCCTTGGGAGCTTTCTGGAATGGAGTAACCTTTTTATCTTTTTTGGATTGGGTAAACCCTTTCTAGCTTTCTGGGGGTGTTTAAACCCCTTCAGCTTTCTGGATGGTTAACCCTTTTATCTTTCTGGGGGGGAAAACCCCTTTCTACTTTCTTGGGGGTGGTTAACCCTTTCTAGCTTTCTGGAGGGGGTTAACCCTGTTAGCATTTTTGGAGTGGTGTAACCCTGCTAGCCTTTTTTGGAAGGGGTAAACCCTTTCTAATTTTTTGGAGGGGGGTAAAACCCTTGCTACTTTCTGATGGTGTAAACCCCCCGTTAAACTTTTTGGAAGGTGTTAAACCCCTTTCTAGCTTTTTGGAGTTTGGGGGTTTAAACCCCTTCCACTTTCGGGGTGTAACCCCCTTTCTACTTTTTTGAGTGGTTTGGGAACCCCTTTTCCCAAACCCTTTTTTTTGGGGTGAAGGGAACCCTTGCTAGCTTTCTGGAGTGGGGGGAAACCCCGCTAGCTTTCGGGGGGTGTAACCCTTTCTAGCTTTCGGGGGTGGAACCCTGCCCAACTTTCTAGATTTTGGGAACCCCTTTCTACTTTCGGGGGTGGTTTGGGTCCCTTCTACTTTCTAGTGGGGTTAAACCCTTTCTACTTTCTGATGGTGTAACCCTTGTTAGCTTTTTGGGGTGGGGTTTTAACCCTTGCTAGCTTTCTGGGGTGGTGGGAAACCCCTTGGCCCAGCTTTCCCGGAGTGGTGGAACCCCTTTCAGCTTCTGGGGGTGTGTAACCCCCCCTCTACTTTTTGGGGTTGGGGAAACCCTTCCCGGGTAGCTTTTCCCGGGGTCCCGGGAACCCCTTTTTAGCTTTTTGGATGGTAAAACCCTTGCTAGCTTTTTGGATGGGGAACCCTTCTAGCTTTCCCGGGGTGGTGTAAACCCTTGCTACTTTCCCGGGGGTGGAAAAACCCCGCACTTTCGGAGTGGGGGTAACCCTTTTCTAGCTTTCTGGGGTGGGGGAAAAACCCCTTGGGGACTTCTGGAGTGGTGAAGCCGGCTAAGCTTTCGGAGAGGGGTAACCCTTTTTACTTTCGGAGTGGGGGTACCCTTTTTAGCTTCTGGGGTGGGGTAATCCCTTTCTACTTTCTGGATGGGGTAACCCTTGCTTAACTTTTCTGAAAAGTGTAACCCTTTTTTAGCTTTTTGAGTGGGTAACCCTTGCTAGATTTCTGGAGTGGGAAAAACCCGGCTACTTTTTGGGGTGGTTTTTAACCCCGGGGTACTTTTCTGGGTGGTTTAACCCTTTCTACTTTCTAGAAATGGGGAACCCTTGCTAGCTTTCGGGGGTGGGTAACCCTTGCTAGCTTTCCCGGTTTTGGTGTAAAAACCCCTTTCTACTTTTTGGATTTTGGGGAACCCGGGTTAGCTTTCTGGAAAAGGGGTCCCTTTCTACTTTCCCGGAGTGGTTGGGAAAACCCCTTTTTAGCTTTCGGAAGGTGGGAACCCTTTTACTTTTGAGTGGTGTAACCCTTGGGTACTTTCTGAAAGGGGGTAACCCCCCTAGCTTTTTGGAGTGGGGTAAACCCCTTTCTAGCTTTCTGGAGTGGTGTAACCCTTTTTAGCTTTCTGGATGGGTAAACCCCCTTTTTAGCTTTCTAGGGGTGTAAAACCCCGCTAGCTTTTTGGGGTGGTGTAAACCCTTTCTAACTTTCCCGGGTGGGGTAATTTTTTTCAGCTTTTTGGGGGTGGGGGAACCAATTGGGTAGCTTCTGGGTGGGGTAACCCCCTTCTAGCTTTTTGATGCTTTAACCGTTGTTAGCTTTCAAGGGTGTAACCCCTTTCAGCTTTTTGAAATGGTGTAACACTTGCTACTTTCGGGGGGGCCAAAAACCCCCGCTAGCTTCTGGGGTGGTGGTAACCCTTTCATTTTGGGGTGGTGAACCCGGGGAAATTTTTGGGGTGGTTCCCTTGTTTTCTTTTTTGGGTGGTGAAACCCCGGGGAGCTTTTGAGGGGGTAACCCTTGTTAGCTTTTTGGGGGTGGGGAAAAACCCCCGGACTTTTTTTTAGTGGGGTTAACCCCCTTTCTAGCTTTTGGGGGGAACCCGGGTACCTTCGGTGGGTGTAACCCCTTCTACCTGGTTATCCCCCTTTTTTACTTTCGGGGTTTGGGGTAAACCCTTTCTAGCTTTCTGGGGTGGTTTTAAACCCGTTTAGCTTTCTGGAGTGGGGTAACCCTTGCAAACTTTTTGGAGTGGTTTAACCCTTGGTTTGCTTTCTGAGTGGTTTTCCCTTGTTTAGCTTTCTTTAGTGGGGTAAAACCCCCGCTAGTTTCGAAATTGTGTAACCCCTTTTTTAGCTTTCTGGGTTTTGGGAACCCTTGCTAGCTTTTGGGGGGATAACCCTTATAGCTTTTTTGGATGGTGTAACCCTTGATAAACTTTCCCGGAGGGTGTAACCCTTTTTTAGGGTTTTTGGAGTGGTGTAACCCTTGCAGCTTTCATAGGGGTTAAACCCTTTAAAAGCTTTTTGGAGGGTGAACCCTTGCAGCTTCCCGGATTTTGTAAACCTTGCAGTTTCTGGGGTGGGTGGGAAAACCCCGCTACTTTCTGGATGTGGAACCCCCTTTTACTTTCAGGGGTGGGGTACCACCTGGGTTCTTTTTGGGGGTGGTGAACCCTTGTTTTGCTTTCCCGGGGGGTGTAAACCCCTTTTTAAACTGTCCCCGGAGTGGGGTTTAACCCCCTTTCAACTTTTTTGGAGTGGGGTAAAAAACCCTTTTTTCTTTCTGGAGAGGGGTTTTAAACCCTTTCTAGCTTTTCCCCGGGGTGGTGTAACCCTTCTACTTTCTGGGGTGGGTAACCCCCTTTTTACTTTCTGGGGTGGGGTAACCCTTTTAGCTTTTCCCGGAGTGGTGTGAAACCCCTTCCCAGCTTTCTGGAGTGGGGTAAAACCCCTTTCTAGCTTTTTGGATGGTGTAAACCCTTTCAGCTTTCTGGGGTTGGGGTAAACCCCCCCTAGCTTTTTAAATTTGTAACCCTTCTAGCTTTTTGGAGAGGTGGAACCCTTCTAGCTTTTTGAGGGGGGTAACCCTGTTTTGCTTTTTTGGGGGGGTGTAACCCCGCTAGCTTTCTGATTGGGGTTTTAAACCCCTTTCAACTTTCTGGGGTGGGGGGAACCCTTGCTACTTTTTGGGGGTTTGGGGTTTTTCCCCCCCTACTTTCTAAGAGGTTAACCCTTGCTACTTTCCCGGGGTGGGGGAACCCTTTCTAGTTCTGGTGTGGTGAACCCTTTCTACTTTCTGGAGTTTGGGGTAACCCTTTCTAGCTTTCTGGAGTGGTGTAACCCTTTCTAGCTTTGGGTGGTGAACCCTTGCAAACTTTCTGGGAAAGGTTAACCCTTTTTAGCTTTTGGATGGGGTAACCCTTGTTAGCTTTCCTGAGTGGTGTTTAAACCCCTTTTTAGCTTTTTGGAGTGTTAAACCCTTTCCCACTTTTTGGGTGGTTTTAACCCGGGGTAGCTTTCTGAATGGTGTAAACCCCTTTTTTTAGCTTTCTGGGGTGGTGTAAACCCCTTTCAACCCTTTTTTGGGGGGTGTAACCCTTGCTAGCTTTCTGGGGTGGGGGTAACCCTTGTTTGCTTTTTTGGATTGGGGTAACCCTTTATTTTCTTTTTGGGTGGGGGTAACCCTTGCTAGGGTTTTTTGGAGGGTGGACCCTTGTTTTTCCCTTTTTGGGGGATGAACATTTTTTACTTTCGGGAAAGGGGGGAAAACCCTTTTTTTGCTTTTCTGGATTGGGGGAACCCCCTTCCACTTTCTGGAGTGGTGAACCCCTTTTTAAAACTTTTTGGAAATGGTTTTAACCCGTTTTTACTTTCTATGGGTAAAACCCCTTTCTACCCTTTTTGGAGTGGGGGAACCTTGGGTTTGCTTTCTGGAGTGGTTAACCCTTTTTAGCTTTCGGAAATGGTGTAACCCTGTTACTTTCGGGGTGGGTAACCCTTGCTTTGCTTTTTGGAAATGGTGTAAACCCTTTTAGCTTTTTGGAGTGGTGTAAACCCCTTTTTTAGCTTTCGGGGGTGGGGTAACCCTTTTTACTTCTGGGGTGGTTAACCCGGGGTTTTGCTTTCGGGGTGGTTAAAACCCCTTTCTAGCTTTTGGAGTGGGGTAACCCTTCTTTAAATTTTTGGAGTGGTGTAACCCCCTTTCTTGGGGCCCGGGGTGGGGGTTTTAACCCTTGTTAGCTTTCTGGGGTGGTGTTTAAACCCCTTTTTAGCTTTTTGGAGTGGTGTACTCTTGTTACTTTCCCGGGGTTGGGGTAACCCTTGGGTTTGTTTCTGGAGTGGTGTAACCCTTTTTACTATCCGGGGGTGGGAACCCTTGCTAGCTTTCTGGAGTCGTAAAACCCCTGTTTGGGAAACCCGGAGTGGTGGGGAAAACTTTCTAGCTTTCTGGGTGGTGTAACCCTTGCTAGCTTTCCCGGGGGTTGTTAAACCCGTTAACTTTCTGGGGTGGTGGGAACCCCTTCCCCCTTAAATTTTTTTTCCCCAAAAAAATTTAAACCCCCCTTTTTTTTTTCCCCCCCCCTTTTGGGAAACCCCCCCCCCCGGGGGGGGGGGGAAAACCCCAAAAATTTTTTTTAAAAAAAGGGGGCCCCCCCTTTTTTTTTTACCCCAAAAACCCCCCCTTTTTTTAAAAAAATTTTAAACCCCCCCCTTTTCCCAAAAGGGGGGGGCCCCCCCTTTTTGGGGTGCCCAAAAAAATTTCCCCAAAAAATTAAGGGCCCCTTTTTTTTTAAGGAAAAAAAACTTTTAAATTTTAAAATTTTAAAAATTTTTTTTAAACCCCCCCAAAGGGTTTTTTTTTCCCCCCCTTTTTTTTTTCTATTTTTTAAAAAAAAAAAACCCCCGGTTTTAAAAAAAATTTTTTTTAAAATTTTTTTTTAAAAGGTTTTTTTTTCTTTTTCCCCTTTTTTCCCCAAAAAAAAAAATTTTCCCGGGGGGGAAAAAAAAAAAAGGGTTTTTTTTATTGGGTAATTTTTTTCCAAAAAAAACCCGGGGTTTTTTTTTTCCCCCCCCTTGGGGGGGGGGGTTTTTTTTTTTTTTTTTAACCCCCTTTTTTTGGAAAAATTTTTTTAAAAATTTTTTTTTTTTTAAAAAAAAAAAAAAAAAAAAAATTTTTTTTTTTTAAAAAAAAAAAAACCCCTTTTTTAAATTTTTTAAAAAAAAAAAAACCCCCCTTTTTTTTTTTATTTTGGTTTTTTTTTTAAAAAAAAATTTTTTTTTTTTCCCCAAAAAAATTTTTTTTTTAAATTTTAACCTTTTAAAAAATTTTTTTTTTTGGGGGGGGGGGGGAAAAAAAAAGGGGGGGGGGTTTTTTTTTTTTTTTTTTAAAATTTCCCTTTTTTTTTTTAAAATTTTAAAAAGGGGGGGGGGGGAAAAATTTTTTTTGGGGGTTTTAAAATTTTTTTTTTTTTAATTTAAACCCCCAAAAAAAATTTTTTTGGGGGTTAACCTTTTTAAATTTTTTTCCCCCTTTTTTTTTTTTTTTTTTTTTCCCAGGGTTTTTTTTTTTTTAAAAACCCCAAAAAAAATTTTTTTTAAAAAAAAAACCCCCGGGGGGGGTTTTTTTTTTTTTGGGGGGAAAATTTTTAAAAAAAAAAAACCCCCTTTTTTGGTGGTTAAACCCCCTTTTTTTGGGGGGAAAGTTTTAAGGGGGTTTTTTTGGGGGGCCCCCCGGGGGGTTTAAGGTTTTTAGTTTGGGGGGGTTTCTTTTTGGGGGGAAATTTTTTTTTTGGGGGGGGGGTTAAAACCCCCCCCGGGGGGGAAATTTTTTTTTTTGGGGGGAACCCGGTATTTTGGGGGAAAAAATTTTTTTTTTTTTTTTTTTAAAAAAAAATTTTTTTTGGGGGAAAAATTTTTTCCGGTTTAAATTTTCATTTTTTTAAAATTTTTTTTTTTAAAAAATTTTTGGGGTTTTTTTTTGGGGGGCCCTTTTTTTTTCCCCCCCCTTTTTTTTTTTTGGAACCCCCTTTTTTTTAGGGGGAAACCCTTTTAGTTTTGGGGGGAACCCTTTTTTTTGGGGGGGCCCTTTTTTTTGGGGTGGTTCCCTTTTTGCTTTTGGGGGGGTTTTTTTTTTTGGGGGGGGGGGGGGGCCCTTTTTAAAAGGGGGGGGGCCCTTTTTTTTGGGGGGGGGGGGGGGTTGGGGTGGGGGAAAAGGGGGGAAGGGGGGGGGCCTTTTAAAAATTTTTTTTGGGGGGGGGGGTGGGCCCGGGGGGTTTTTTGGGGGGGGGGTTTTTTTTTGGGGGGGTTTTTTTCCCGGGGGGGGGAAATTTTTGGGGGGGGGGGGGGTTTTTCCCCTTTTGGTTTTGGGGGGGGTTCCCCTTTTTTTTTAAATTTTTTTGGGGGGGGTTTTTTTCCCGGGGTTTTTTGGGTTTTTTTTTTCCCGGGTTTTAAATTTTTCCCCTTTTAATTTTTTTTAACCCTTTTTTTTTTTTTTGGGGGGAATTTTCCCCTTTTTTTTTTGTTAACCCCTTTTGTTTGGGGGTTTTTTCTTTTTTGGGGGCCCCCGCTTTTTGGGGTGGGGTTTTTTTTTTTGGGGGGGGTTTTTTTTTTGGGGGGGTTTTTTTTTTTGGGGGGGTTTTTTCCCCCCTTTTTTTTGAACCCTTTTTTTTTTTTAACCCTTTTTTTTTTTTAACCCTTTTTTGGGGGGGGGGGAAACCCCCCTTTTTTTTTTTTTTTTTTCCGGGTTTTTTTAATTTTTTTTTGGTTTTTTGGAGGGTTTTGGGGGGGTTAACCCCCCTTTTTTTTTAACCCTTTTTTTTTTTTCCCCCCCGGGTTTTAAAACCCCCCTTTTTTTTAATTTTTTTTTTTGGGGGGTTTCCCCCTTTTTTTTTAACCCTTTTTTTGGAAAATTTTTTTTTTGGGGGGAAACCCCAATTTTTTGGGGGGGTTTTTTTCCCTTTTAGGGGGTTTTTTTTCCCCCCCCAGGGAAAATTTTTTTTTTTGGGGGGGGGTTTTTTGGGTGGGCCCCCCGCTACTTTTTTTTTTTTTTTCTTTTGGGTTTTGGGGGCCCCCGGTTGGGTTTCCGGGTTTTTTTTCCCCGGATTTTGGAAATTTTTTTTTGGGGGGGGGTTTTTTTTTTTTTGGTTTTAACCCTTGTTTTGCTTTCTGGAGTGGGAACCCCTTTTTTTTGGGGGGAACCCTTTTTTTTTGGGGGTTTTTTTTTTTTTTGGGGGTTTTTTTTTTGGTTTTTTTTTGGGGGGGGCTTTCTTTTTTTTTTTTTTTTGGGGGGGTTTTTTTTTTTCCGGGGGGTTTTTTTTTTTTTTTTTTACTTTCTGGGTGGTGTAACCCTTGTTAGCTTTTGGGGGGTTCCCCCCTTTTTTTTGGGGGGGGAACCCCCCCCTTTCTTGGGGGGGCCCTTTTTGTTTCCGGAGGGGAACCCTTTTTTTTGGGGTTTTTTTTTTTTGGGGGGGTTTTTTTTTTTTTGGGGGGGGGCCCCCTTTTAGGGTTTTTTTAACCCCTTTTTTTTTAAAATTTTTTTTTTTGGGGGGGCCCCCCCCCCCCTTTTAAAAGGTTTTTTTAAAGGGCCCCCGGAGGGTTTTTTTGGCCCCCCTTTTTTAATTTTTTTTTTGGGGGTTTTTTTCCGGGGGGGGTTTTTTTTTTGGGGGGGGTTTTTTTTTTTGGGGGTTTTTTGGGGGGGGGGGTTTTTTTTTTTGGGGGGTTTTAAACCCTTTTTTTTTGAGTGGGGGAACCCTTTTTTTTGGGGGGGGTAACCCCCTTTTTTTTTTTTGGGGTTTTCCCTTTTTTTTTTGGGGGTGCCCCCCCTTTTTTTTTTTTGTGGTTAACCCCCCTTTTTTTTTGGGGGGTTTTTTTTTTGGGGGGTTTTTTTCCCCTTTTTTTTTTTGCTTCTTTGGGGGGGAAACCCCCCGGGGGGGTTTTTTTTTTTTTTTTTCCCCCTTTTTTTTTGGGGGGGGGCCCCCCTTTTTTTTGGGGGGGGTTTTTTTTTTTTTTTTTTTTTTTTTTTTTTTTTTTTTGGGGGGGGGGTTTTTTTTTTTTTGAATTTTTAGGGTTTTAAAACCCCCCCCCTTTTTTTTAATTTTTTTTTTTTTTTGGGGGGGGGGGGGGGGGGGGTTTTTTTTTTGGGGGCCCCCTTTTTTTGGGGGTTTCCCCAATTTTTGGGGGGGGGGGCCCCCCCTTTTTTTTGGGTTTTTTTTTTTGGGGGGTTTTTTTTTTTCTTTTTTTTTTTTTTGGGGGGTAACCCCCCCTTTTTTTTGGGGGCCCTTTTTTTTTGGGGGGCCCCCGGTTTTTTTTGGGAAAAACCCTTTTCCCGGGGGGGGGCCCCCTTTTTTTGGGGGTTTCCCCCCCTTTTTTTTTTTTGGTTTTTTGGGGGGGGGCCCCCCCTTTTTTTGGGTTTTCCCCCCTTTTTGGGGTTTGGGGAACCCTTTTTTACTTTTGGGGGTTTTTAATTTTTTTGGGGGGGGAACCCCTTTTTTTCCCGGGGGGGGCCCCCCCGGGGGGGAAAACCCCCGTTTTTTTAATGGGTTTTTGCTACTTTTGGGGGGGGCCCCCTTTTTTTGGGGGGGTTTTTTTTTTCCCCGGGGGGCCCCCCCTTTTTTTTTTTTTTTTGGGGGTGGGCCCCCTTTTTTTTGGGGGGTTTAAATTTTTTTTTTGGGGGGGTTTTTTTAAATTTCCCTTTTTTGGGTTTAAATTTTTCCCTTTTTTCCCCCGGGGCCCGGGGGGGTTTTTTGGTTTTTCCCCTTTTTTTTTTTTTTGGAACCCCCCCTTTTTTATTTTTCCCTTTTTTTGGGGGCCCCCGGGGGTTTTTTTTTTTGGGGGGGGGGTTTTTTTTTTTGGAGGGTTTTTTTGGGTTTTGGGGGCCCCCCTTTTTTTTTGGGGTTCCCCCTTTTTTTTTAGTTTGGGGAAAACCCTTTCTAGCTTTTGGGGTTTTTTTTTTTTTTTGAGTGGGAAAAAATTTTTTTTTGTGGTGGAACCCTTGGGTCCTTTTTGGGGGTTCCCTTTTTTTTTTGGGGGGGGGTTTTTTTTTTTGGGGGGTTTTTTTTTGGGTTTTTGGGGTTTCCCGGTTTTTTTGGGGGCCCCCCGGGGGGGGGGCCCCCTTTTTTTTGGAGTGGTGGAAAACCCCCTTTTTTTTTTGTAACCCTTGTTTTCTTTTTGGGGGGGCCCCTTTTTTGGGGTGGAAAATTTTTTTTCCCCGGGGGGGGGGTTTTTTTTTTTTTTAAAAAAATTTTTTTTTTGGGGGGGTTTTTTTTTGGGGGGGAACCCTTTTTTTTTTTTTTTGGGGGGTTTTTTTTTTTGGTTTCCCCTTTTTTTTTTTGGGGGCCCCGGGGGGGTTTTTTTTTTGGGGGGGGGCCCCCCTTTTTGGGGGTTTTTTTTCTTTTAAATTTTAACCCTTTTATTTTTGGTTCCCCAGGTTTTTTCCCCCCCCAGGGTTTTGGGGTTTTTTTTGGGGGCCCCCCGCTTTTTTGGGGGGGGTTTTTTTTTTTGTGGTTTCCCCAAACTTTCTGGAGTGGTGCCCTTTTTTTCTGGGGGTTTCCCCCCGGGGTTTCTGGGGGGGGGCCCCCCTTTCCTTTTTTGGGGGGGTAAACCCCTTTTTTTGGGGGGGGTTTTTTTTTTTGGGGGCCCCCCTTTTTTTTGGGGGGGGTTTTTTTTTTTTAATTTTACCTTTTTTTTGAATTTCCCCTTTTTTTTTCCCCCCCCCTTTTTTTGGGGGGGTTTTTTTTTTTTTTTTTAAATTTTTTTTGGGGGGTTCCCCTTTCCGGGGGGGGGTTTTTTCCCTTTTAAATTTTCTTTTGGGGGTTTTTTTTTTCGGGGGGGGGGGGGGCCCCCCCCTTTTCTTTCCCGGGGTTTTCCCCCTTTTTTTAAACCCTTTTTTTGGAAATTTTTTTTTTGGGGGGGGGGGTTTTTTTTTTTTGGGGGGGTTTTTTTTTTGGGGGGGGGCCCCCGCTTTCCCCCGGGGGGCCCCCCTTTTTTTTTGGGGGGGCCCTTTTTTTTGGGGGGTAAAACCCCCTTTTTTTTTTGGGGGGGGGAACCCTTTTTCTTTGGGTTTGGGTAACCCTTTTTTTTTGGGGGGGGGTTTTTTTTTTTTTTTTTTTCCCCCAGTTTTTTGGGGGAAACCCTTTTTAAATTTTGGGGTTTTAACCCCTTTCTAGTTTTTGGGGTGTTTCCCTTTTTTTCTTTTGGGGGTTTTTTTTTTTTGGGGGCCCCCCCCCAAATTTTTAAAATTTTAGGTTTTTTTTTTCCCCGGGTTTAACCCGGGGGTTTTTTTCCGGGGGTTTTTTTTTTTCCCCCCCCGGGCCCCGGGGGTTTTTTTTTTGGGCCCTTTTTTCCCGGGGCCCCGGGGGGTTTTTTTTTTTCCCCCCTTTTTTCCCTTTTTGGGGGGGGCCCCTTTTCCGGAAAAATTTTTTTTTTTTTTTGGGGGCCCCAACTTTTTGGATTTTTTTTTTCCCTTTTTTTTGGGGCCCCCCTTTTTTTGGGGGGGCCCCCCTTTTTTTTTTGGGGAACCCTTTTGCTTTTTTGGGGGGGTTTTTTTTGGGGTTTTTTAAACCCCCCTTTTTTTTTAAAACCTTTATTTTTTTTGGAACCCCCCCCTTTTTTTAAAAAAAAAAGGGGGGGGGGGGGGCCCCCTTTTTTAAATTTCCCGGGGGGCCCTTTTGGGGGGGGGTTTTTTTGGGGTTTGGGGGGGGTTTTTTTTTTTGGGGGAATTTTTCCCCTTTTTTTTTTTTTTCTGGGTTTTGGAATTTTAAAATTTTTGGGGGGGGTTTTTTTGGCCCCTTTTTTCCCCTTGGGGAAAACCCCCCGGGGCCCTTTTTTTTTTTATTTTTTTAGGGTTTTTTTTTTTGGGGGTTTTTTGGGTTTTAAATTTTTTCCCTTTTGGGGGGGTTTTTTTTTTTTTTTTTAAAACCCCCTTTTTGGGGGAAAAATTTTTTTTTTTGGGGAACCCTTTTTTTGAGTGGGAACCCTTTTTTTAAAAACCCCCCTTTTTTGGGGGGTTTTCCCTTTTTAGGGTTTTTTTTTTGGGGTTTTTGGTTTCCCGGGGGGCCGGGGGGGGTTTTTTTTTTTGGAAATTTTTTTTTTGGGGGCCCCCCGTTTTTTTGGGGGGTTTTTTTTTTTTTTGGGGTTTTAACCTTTTTGGGAAATTTTTTTTCCCAAATTTTTTTTAAAATTTTTTTTTTTTTTCCCCCGGGGGGTTTTTTTCCCTTTTTCCCCTTTTTTTTTAAAAATTTTTGGGGGGGGTTTGGGGTTTTTTTCTTTTGGGGGGAAAAAATTTTTTTTTTGGGGGGCCTTTTTTTTTTCCCCCCCCGGGGGGGGTTTTTTTTTTTGGGGGCCCCTTTTTTTTAAAATTTTTTTTTGGGGGGGAAACCCTTTTTTTGGGGGGGCCCTTTTTTTTGGGGGGTTTTTTTTAAACCCTTTTATTTTGGGGGTTCCCCTTTTTTTTGGGGGGTTTTTTTTTTTTTTAAAAATTTTTTTTCCAAAACCCTTTTTTTTTTTGGGGGGGGTTTTTTTTTGGGGGGGGGGGGTTTTTTTTTTTTGGGGGGGGGGGGGGGGGTTTTCCCCCTTTTTTTTGGGGGGGTTTTTTTTTTGGGGGGGCCCCCTTTTTTTTTTTAACCCCCCTTTGGGGTTTTTTTTTTTTCCTTTTGGGGGGGCCCCCCGGGGGGGGTTTTTTTTTTTTCCCCCCGGGGTTTTTTGGGGGGGGGGTTTTTTTTTTGGGTTTTTTGGGGGGCCCAGGGTTTTTGTTTTGGGTTTTGGGTTTCCCCCCTTTTCTTTAGTGGGGAACCCCCTTTTTAGCTTTTGGGGGGCCCCTTTTTTTCTTTTGAGGGGTTTTTTTTTGGGGGGGAAACCCCCTTTTTTTTTTAAAAATTTTTTTTGGGGGGGAACCCTTTAATTTTGGGGGGAACCCCCTTTTTTTGGGGGGGAACCCTTTTTTTTGGGGGGGCCCCTTTTTTTTTTTAAAGGGGGTTTTTGGGTTTTTAAAGGGGGGAAATTTTGGGGGGTTTTTAACCCCCCTGGTTTTGGGGTTTTTTGGGGGGGGGTTTCCCTTTTTGGGTTTTGGGGGGGTTTTTTTTTTTTTTCCCCCCTTTTTTTTTTTTGCCTTTTTTTTTTTAAAAAATTTTTTTTGGGTGGGGTTTCCCTTTTTGGGTTTTTTGGGGTTTTTTTTTCTGGGGTTTTTTTTTTTTTCCCCTTTTTTTGGGGGGGGGTTTTTTTTTTTGGGGGGAACCCTTTTATTTCTTGGGGGGTGGGGCCCCCCTTTTTTTTTTTGGGGGGCCCCCCCGGGGTTTTTGGGGGCCCCCCCTTGGTTTTTTGGCCCTTTTAATTTTGGGGGGGGCCCCCCCCTTTTTTTTTTTTTTTTAACCCCAAATTTTTAAAATTTTTTTTTTTGGGGTTTTTCCCCTTTAGGGTTTTAAAGCCCTTTTTGGGGGGGGGGTTTCCCCCCTTTTTTTTTTGGGGGTTTTTTTTTTTTGGGGGGTTTTTTTTTGGGGGGGGGCCCTTTTTTGGGAAATTCCCCCCCTTTTTTTTTTGGGGGGGGCCCCTTTTTTTTTCCCCCGGGGGGTTTCCCCTTTTGGGGGGTTTTTTTTGGGGTTTTTTTTTTGGGGGGGCCCCCCGGGTTTTGGGGGGAAAATTTTCCTTTTTTGGCCCTTTTTTAAAAAAGGGGGGGGGAAAAAAAGGGTATTTTGGGGGGGCCCCTTTTTTTTTGGGGTTGGGGAAAAATTTTTTTTGGGGGGGCCCCCCCTTTTTGGGGTTTTTTCCCCGCCCCCCCTTTTTTTTTTTTGGGTAAATTTTTTTTTGGGGGGGGGGCCCCCCCTTTTATTTTTAATTTTAAAAATTTGGGTTTTTTTTGGGGGGGCCCCTTTTTTTTGGGGGGTTTTTTTGGGGGGGTTTTTTTCTTTTTTGGGGGCCCCCTTTTTTTTTTGAAAGGGGGTTTTTTAGGTTTAAGGGGGGAATTTTTTTAAATTTTTTCTAATTTATTTTTTTTTTTTTTTGGTTTTTCCTTTTGGGGGGTTTTTGGGGGGGGGTTTTTTTTTTTTTTGGGGGGGTTTTTTTTTCCCGGGGTTTTTTTGGGGGGGGGAAAGGGGCCCCCGGGGGGGGTTTTTTTTTTTTCCCCCCCCGGGGGGGGGGGTTTTTTTTTTGGGGTTTTGGGGTTTGGGTTTTTTCCCCTTTTTTTCCCCTTGGGTTTTAAATTTTTTTCCCGGGGCCCCGGGGCCTTTTTGGTTTTTTTTTGGGGTTTTTTTTTCCCCGGGGGTTTTTTTTAACCCGGGGGTTTTTTTGGGGGTTTTTTTTTCCCCTTTTTTTCCCGGGGCCGGTTTTAACCTTTTTTTTTTTCCCGGGGCCCCCCTTTTTTTTTTTTGGGGGGTTTTTTTTTCCCCCCTTTTTTCCCGGGGTTTTTTTTTGTTTTCCCCTTTTTTTCCCGGGGGGCCCCTTTTTTTTCCCGGGGGCCCCGGAAATTTTTGGTAAAACCCGGGGTTTTTCCCCCCCCTTTTGGGGGTTTTTTTCCCGGGGGGTTTTTTTTTTTTGGGGGGAAAAATTTTTTTTGGGGGGTTTTTTTTTTTGGGGGGGTTTTTTTTTTGGGGGGCCCCCCTTTTTTTTTTGGGGGGTTTTGGGGTTTCTTTGGGGGGTTTTTTTCCCCCGGGGGTTTTTTTTTTCCCCCCTTTTTTTTGGGCCCCTTTTTTTTGGTTTTTTTTTGGGGTTTTTTTGGTTTTCCCCAATTTTTGGGGCCCGGGGGGGCCCTTTTTTTTTGGGGCCCCCCTTTTTTTTTTTTTTTAGGGGTTTTTTTCCCCCCCCTTTTTTTTTTTCCCCTTGGTTTTCCCTTTTTTCCCCCCTTTTTTTGGGGAACCCTTTTTTTGGGGGGGGGTTTTTTTTTCCCTTTTAGGGGGGAAAAATTCCCAAATTTAACCCTTTTGGGGGGGGGGAAAAAAATTTTTTTTTTGGGGGGGGGGGGGAATTTAAATTTTGGGTTTTGGGGGGTTTTTCCCCTTTTAGGGTTTTTTTAACCTTTTCCCCTTTTTGGAATTTAAATTTCTTTTTGGGGTTTCCCTTTTTTGGGTTTTTTTTTTGGGTTCCCCCCTTTTTTTGGTTTAAACCCGGGTTTTTGGGGGGGGGCCCCCTTTTTTTGGGGGAAAATTTTTTTTTGGGGGGGGGGAAAACCCCGCTTTCTTTGGGGGTTTTTCCCCCCTTTCCGGGGGGGGGAAAAATTTCTGAAGGGGTTTCCCCCCTTTTTTTTTGGGGGTTTCCCTTTTTTTTGGGGGGGTTCCCCCCTTTTTTTTTTTGGGGGGGGGCCCTTTTTTTTTGGGGGGGGTTTTTTTTTTGGGGGGGGCCCCCCTGGGTTTTGGGGGTTTTTTGGTTTTGGAAAACCCCCTTTTTTTTAAATTTTTTTTTTTTCCCCCCCTTTTTTTTTTTTTTTTTTATTTTTTTTTTGGGGGGGAAATTTCCCTTTTTTTTAAACCCCCCGCCCTTTTTTTTTTTTTCAAATTTTTTTTGGGGGTTTTGGGTTAAATTTTTTGGGGGGGGCCCCCCTAGTTTTTGGGGGGGAACCCTTTTTTTGGGGGGGGGTTTTTTTGGGGGGGGGGGGTTTTTTTTTTCCTTTTTTGGGGGGGGTTTTTTTTTTTTTTTTGAATTTTTGAAAACCCTTTTTTTTAATTTCCCCCCGGGGTTTTTTGGGGGGGGGGAAAGGGGGGGTTTTTTTTTTGGGGGGGGGTTTTTTTTGGGGTTTTTTGGGTTTTTTAAATTTTAATTTTTTTGGGGTTTTTAAATTTTTAACCCCCCCTTTTTTTGGGGGTTTTTTCCCCGGGTTGGGGGCCCGGGGGTTTTTTTTTCCCCTTTTTTTGGAATTTTTTTTTTGGGGGTTTTTTTTTGGGGGGGAATTTTTTTTTTTGGGGGGTTTTTTTTTTTTTTTTTTTTTGGTTTTTTTTTGGGGGGGCCCTTTTTTTTGGGGGGGGTTTTGGGGGTTCCCCCCTTTTGGGGGGAACCCTTTTCCTTCCTTTTTTTTCCCGGGTTGCTTTTGGGGGTTAAAATTTTTTTGGGGGAACCCCTTTTAGCTTTTGGGAAATGGGGGAACCCTGTAGCTTTTGAGTGGGTAACCCTTGCTAGCTTTCTGGGGTGGGGTTTAAACCCTTTCCTTCTGGGGGGGTTAACCCTTTTTAGCTTTCTGGAGTTGTAACCCTTGCTAGCTTTCTGGAGTGGTGTAACCCTTGTTAGCTTTCTGGAGTGGTGTAACCCTTGTTAGCTTTCTTGAGTGGTGTAACCCTTGCTAGCTTTCTGAAGTGGTGTAACCCTTCCTAGCTTTCTGGAGTGGTGTAACCCTTGCTAGCTTTCTGGAGTGGTGTAACCCTTGTTAGCTTTCTGGAGTTTTGACCCTTTTAGCTTTCTGGAGTGGGTAACCCTTGTTAGCTTTCTGGAGTGGTGTAACCCTTGCTAGCTTTCTGGAGTGGTGTAACCCTTACTAGCTTTCTGGAGTGGTGTAACCCTTGCTAGCTTTCTGGAGTGGTGTAACCATTGCTAGCTTTCTGGAGTGATGTAACCCTTGCTAGCTTTCTGGAGTGGTTAACCCCTTGTAGCTTCGGAGTGGTGTAAACCCTTGCTAGCTTTCTGGAGTGGTGTAACCCCTTTCTAGCTTTCTGGAGTGGTGGAAACCCTTGCTAAACTTTCTGGGAGGGTGTAACCCTTGCTGCTTTCTGGAGTGGTGAACCCTTGCTAGCTTTCTGGGGTGGTGTAACCTTCTAGCTTCTGGAGGGTGTAACCCTTGTACTTTCTGGAGTGGTGTAACCTTGTTTGCTTCGGAGGGTTTTAACCTTGTAGCTTTCTGGAGTGGTGTAACCTTGTACTTTCTGGTGGTGTAACCCTTTTAGCTTTCTGAGTGGGTAAACCTTGTGCTTTTGGAGTGTTGTAACCCTTGCTTTGCTTTCTGGGGTGGGTAACCCTTGCTAGCTTTCTGGAGTGGTTTTAACCCTTGCTAGCTTTCTAGAGTGGTTGTAACCCTTTTCTAGCTTTCGGGTGGTGAACCCTTTTAGTTTCGGTGTTGTAACCTTGCAACTTTCTGGAGTGGTGTAACCCTTGTAGCTTTTTGGAGTGGTGTAACCCTTCTAGCTTTCTGGAGTGGTTGAACCCTTGTTGCTTTCTGAGTGGTGAACCCTTGTTTGCTTTTTTGAGTGGTGTAACCCTTGCTAGCTTTCTGGAGTGGTAACCCTTTTAGCTTTTTTGGAGTGTGTAACCCTTGCTAGCTTTCTGGAGTGGTGTAACCTTGTTTGCTTTCTGGAGTGGTGTAACCCTTGTTAGCTTTCGGAGTGGGGTAACCCCTTTCTAGCTTCTGGAGTGGTGTACCTTTAGCTTTCTGGAGTGGTGTAAAACCCTTTTAGTTTCTGAGTGGAACTTGTCTTTTGGAGTGGTGTAACCCTTGCTAGCTTTCTGGAGTGGGGAACCTTTAGCTTTCGAGTGGTGTAACCCTTGTAGCTTTTGGAGGGTGTAACCCCTTTCAAACTTTTGGGGTGGTTAACCCTTTAGCTTTTGGAGTGGTGTAAACCCCCTTTTAGCTTTCGGATTGGGGTACCCTTCTAGCTTTTGGATTTGAACCCTTGTAGCTTTTGGAGTGGTTTAACCCCTTCTAGCTTTTTGGGGGTGTAACCCTTGCTTTTCTGGGGGTGGTGAAAACCCCTTGTAGCTTTTGGTTGGGTAACCCCCCCTGCTTTCTGGGGTGGTGTAAACCCCCTTTTTACTTTTGAGGGTGTAAACCCTTGCTAGCTTTCGGGTGGTGTAACCCTTCTACTTTCTGAGGGGGGTAACCCTTTTTCTTTCTGGTGTGTTAAACCCTTTCTAGCTTTTCGGGTTTGTAACCCTTCTAGCTTTCTGGAGGGGGTGTAACCCTTGTAGCTTTTTGGGGGGTGAACCCTTTTGCTTTTGGAGTGGGGGTAAACCCCTTTTAGCTTTTGGGTGGTGTAACCCTTGACTTTTGGATGGGGTTTCCCCCTTTTGCTTTCTGGAGTGGTTTAACCCTGCTAGCTTTCTGGAGTGGGTAACCTTGTTTGCTTTCTGGAGTGGTGTAAACCCTTGTTTGCTTTCTGGTGGTGTAAACCCCTTTCTAGCTTTTTGGAAGTGTGTAACCCTTCTAGCTTTTCTGGGGTGGGTAAA
>NW_026505071.1:0-17141 GCF_026875155.1 Cherax quadricarinatus
GATTTCGGAAGGAAGGGGGAAAAACATTTTGTAGGAGGGGGAAACCCAGTTGTGGTGTGGGGGAAGTTCGTGGGGCAGTGGGAAAAATAAAAGGGGGATAAGGCACCCGGGGATTGATGGGATAAAGATAAATGTTAAAAGCAGGTGGGATATATTTTTGGATGGTTGGGCAATTATTTAAAAATGAGGGAAGGGGAAAAAGGTACCTAGGGTTGGCGGGAGATGCTAGTCCTTTGTATAAAGGCAAAGGGGCAAAAAGTGAAAAAAATTAAAGGGGGGATAATCTGTTAGTATACCTGGTAAAGTGAAATGGTAATTTATTTTTGAAAAATTAAAAGTAAGATGGAAATGGGATACAAAAAAAGGGGTTTGGGAAAGGTGGGGGGGGTTTTGTGGACCGGGTTTTTACAGTGAAACATAAAGTGAACAGTTTTAGATAAGGCTAAAGAGGTTTTTGTGCTTTATGGTTTTAAAAAGGGCGTTGACAGGGTGGATAGGGGGGGGGCAGTGGGGCAGATGTTGCAGGTGTAGGTGAGGAGGTGGGTTTTTACGAAAGCAGTGAAGGTTTTTACGAGGATAGTGAGGTCAATTTAAACCCCTTTCGGGCCCAAAGGGCCCCAAAATTTGGAGTCCCGCCCGTGTCCAAGAATTTTCAAAAAAAAAATTTGTTTTTTTTCTTATGAAATCGTAGAGAATCTTTTTGTGAAGGTAATAAAACAAAAAGTACGAAAAATTTTGGGGGAAAAATTGAGAAATTATGCTCTCGGAAAATTTTTTTGTGTCAGCGATATTTACGAATCGGGGGATTTTTCCCACTTTGACCCTATTTTAAAGGCCCAAATTACATTATTCCAATCAAACCCAAATTTTTAGCATTTCAAATAGTATTACTTTATTCTATCGATTTAGCACAAGAAATCGCCAAATCAACTGTTTCAACACAAAATAAAATGATCGGAAAATTTTAATTTGGCCAATTTAACACAAAGTTCAAAATATCCAAAATTTTAAAAAAAGGGGCCAGAATAAACAATGTAGGCTTCCTGGCACTAAACAACATTTCCCCTGTTCATTTTATTTTTGGGCTTTTCAAATAAATTCCATTTTGATTTTTTTTCACATAATGAATTTTTATTCACACCAAAAAAAAGAAGATTACTGTTTTTGCAAAAACGAATAATTGTATAAATACATTACCATTTTGTGAATGTATATTAGACCCCCCAGCTGAGTGTATAGATTTGAGGGCGTTTGTTTACTCTTGAATTGGGAAAAAATTTAAAAATTTTCCCTACTTTTAGCTCGTTTCAACCATTTCCATGCAAAACCAATCAAAAACATCCTATTTCTGTAATATGTCTTCCATTCTATCAAATGAGACCCAAAAAATCGCAAAAACAACTATAAAAAACATAGGAAAAAACACTGCAAAATTGCTGTTTTAATCGAAAAATCATGATTTCAGTTTTTTTTCTTCATTATACACAGTGTGCTGCAGGATCTGTTTTTTGTGGTGCACACATACCACATAGATGTATTCTTCATATCTAGGCCCAAATGTACCACTCACAGTTTATCAGAGTGAGCTGAGCTATGGCGTAGATCTACGGTTTGGGGCACCACCGTAAAGCCTAGATCACGGGACGGAAACCCCGAAAGGGGTTTAAAATACATAGGAAAGAGGGAAATTATTTCCCAGTAAAAGTAGGCCTTAGACAAGGATGTGTGATGTCACCGTGGTTGTTTAATATATTTATAGAGGGGGTTGTAAAAAGAATAAATGCGAAGGCTTGACAAGAGGCGTGGAGTTAAAAGATAAAGAATCACACATAAAGTGGGAGTTTCACAGTTGCTCTTTGCTGATGACACTGTGCTCTTGGGAGATTCGAAGAGAAGTTGCAGAGATTGGTGGATGAATTTGGTAGGGTGTGCAGAAGAAGAAAATTAAAAGTGATTACAGGAAAGAGTAAGGTATGAGGATAACAAAAATATTAGGTGATGAAAGATTGGATATCAGATTGGAGGGAGAGAGTATGGAGGAGGTGAATGTATTCAGATATTTGGGAGTGGACGTGTCAACGGATGGGTCTATGAAGGATGAGGTGAATCATAGAATTGATGAGGGGAAAAGGGTGAGTGGTGCACTTAGGAGTCTGTGGAGACAAAGAACTTGTCCTTGGAGGCAAAGAGGGAATGTATGAGAGTATAGTTTTACCAACACTCTTATATGGGTGTGAAGCATGGGTGATGAATGTTGCAGCGAGGAGAAGGCTGGAGGCAGTGGAGATGTCATGAATGAGGGCAATGTGTGGTGTGAATGTAATGCAGAGAATTCGTAGTTTGAAGTTAGGAGGAGTGCGGGATTACCAAAACTGTTGTCCAAAGGGCTGAGGAAGGGTTGTTGAGGTGGTTCGGACATGTAGAGAGAATGGAGCGAAACAGAATGACTTCAAGAGTGTATCAGTCTGTAGTGGAAGGAAGGCGGGGTAGGGGTCGGCCTAGAAAAGGTTGGAGGAGGGGGTAAAGGAGGTTTTGTGTGCGAGGGGCTTGGACTTCCAGCAGGCGTGCGTGAGCGTGTTTGATAGGAGTGAATGGAGACGAATGGTTTTTAATACTTGACGTGCTGTTGAGTGTGAGCAAAGTAACATTTATGAAGGGGTTCAGGGAAACCGGCAGGACGACTTGAGTCCTGGAGATGGGAAGTACAGTGCCTGCACTCTGAAGGAGGGGTGTTAATGTTGCAGTTTAAAACTGTAGTGTAAAGCACCCTTCTGGCAAAACAGTGATGGAGTGAATGATGGTGAAAGTTTTTCTTTTTCGGGCCCCCCCTGCCTTGGGGGGAAATCGGCCAGTGTGAAAAATAAAAAAAAAAAAAAAAAATAAATTCACCCCGGGGAACTTATACATTGCAAAATACCAAAAGTTTTTTGGGCCTCGGGGATGGGTTAAAAAAGGGGGATGGAACCAATCTTGGTAAGGGGCATATACAGTGGACCCTCGGTTTGGGCAGCATGGGCTTTCATGAAATTCGTTTTTCGGTTTTTTTTTTGGCAAAATTTGGCCTCGAGTTTCATGTTTAGACCGTGATTCTGCGACCATCCGGGGCCCATCCCCGTGGCACACACACCAGTCTCCCCCACCATTCACGCTCTGTCCTTTTTTTCCCAAACACGTGACCATCCCCCCCGCGGGTTCATACATAATAATCCATTTTTTTTTGGATTGCAACTGCTAAATAAGTACCAGGGGCCCAAGAAAGCTAGTGCAAGCCTTTGGTAAAAAAAGTGAGGAACACATCGAATTCAAGGGGAAAATCATTGAAAAATTAGAGTGGAGTGGTGTTACAGAGCTTGCCAATGTATGGAAAACCCCCATTCAACCATCATTCGATCGGGGGAAAGGAAAGGAAAAAGCGATGCTGTTTTGAAAAAGGGGGGGGGATAACTGACAAAAGGAGAACACAAACCCTCGAAGAAGGGGAAAGGGTTATTTTGGTGTGGATTCCCAAAAAACAGTTAGCGGGAAAAATGTTACACAGTCGATATGTGAAAAGGCAAGGCAGTTGCATGACGTCTCGTAAAAAAAAATGCCTCAACAAGTGGTGATGCTTGTGATTTTAAAGGGCCAGAAAAGGGTTGGTTTAAATTTAAAAAGCGAGGGGCATTCAAGTGATAAGGCATGGTGAGGTGCCAGTTTGACAAAAGCACTGAGAAGTTGGGGAAAGGGATTTAACCCCCCTTCAGGGTCCAAGGCCCAAACTGAAGGGGGGTCCCCCCATGCCCAAAGGGATTTAAAAAAAAAAAAATTGTTTTTTTTTCTTATGAAAGGTGGAAATTTTTTTGTGAAGTAAAAAACAAAAAGTACAAAATTTTTGAGGGAAAATTGACAAAATTATACTCTCGCGAATTTAGTGTCACGATATTTACGAATCGGCGATTTGCCGTCTTTGACTCCCATTTTTAGGCCAATTTAACATTTTTCCATTAACCAAATTTTTTTAGCTATTTCACTAATTATTTCTATTCTATGATTGAGCACAAGAAATCACCAGTCAACTTTTTTTCAACACAAATTAAAGTGATGGAAATGTTAATTTGGCCAATTTAACACAAATTAAAAATGGGGGCCCCCAGAATAAACAATGTGGATTCCTGAACTAAACTAACATTTCCTCTGTTCATTAGTTACTTTTTTGAGGTTTTTCCAAATAAATTTCCTTTTTGATTTTTTTATTCACATAATGAATTTTTATTCACACCAAGAAATAGAAATTTACTGTTATGAAATGCTGTAATAATTGTATAAATATCATCCCCATTTTTTTGTGAATGCATATTTAAAACCCCCATGGCTGTATTAGACGTGTGAGGTCTTTTTTTTTATCTTTGAATATGGGCAAAAATTTTAACTTTTTCCTATTTGAGTCAGTTTCAACCCTTTTTCCCCCGTGCTAAAACCCAAAATCAAAAAAATCTCTCTATTTTTCTGTAATATGTCTTCCATTCTATCAAATAACCAAGAAATCTCAAATACAACTATAAAAAACATACAAAAAAACACTGAAAAATCACGTTTTAATCAAAAAATCATGATTTCATTTTTTTTCTCTCATTATACACAGGTGCGCAGGATCTGTTTTAGTGGGCACACATACCACATAATTTTTCTCTCATATCTGGGCCCAAATGACCACTCATTTCAATGAGCTGACCATGACTAGATCTACGTTGACCCTGAACTAAAGCCGTAGATCTAGGGGACGGACCCAAAAGGGGTTAAGGATGTGAGACACTGGAGAATTCAAACCCCAACAAGTTTTTAAAATTGTGATGAAACGGGCCTCTTTTGGAAAAAAATGCCAAAGGGGCCCACATCACCAGGGGGAAACGGCAGTCCCAGACACAATCTATAAAGGATAGGTTACTTTCTTTTTTTTGTAGTAATGCTATGGGGTTTTAAAGTGAAGCGTTTACGGGTGTATCACCAAAAAACCCCCAGTTTTTTTCAAGAAATAGTGTCCCCAAAGAGAATTTTGTGTGTGAGTGGAAGGCTAACAGAAGGCTGGGTCAAAAGGGGATATTTTCCTAACTGTTTAATGAAGTTTTTTGCCCCACGTGAAGAAATACCCCGGGAAAATAACTGTCACCAAGTGCCCCCTGGTAAGGACAATGCCCTGCTCATCCTCCAATTTTCGAAGAGAAAATATGGATTAGTTTCATCACAGTGAAGTTCTTGCCCCCAAAATAAAACTCCTACCTCTACCCGGGGACCCGGGCCCTTTCAAACTTAAAAAAAACTTTACACAAAAGCAGTTTCAAAAATGCTTTGAAGTGACCTCAACATTAATTACCCAAGAGTTCGGGAAAAGATCACTTTAATTATCCTCCATTGCATAAACCTATAGGTAAGTTTTGGGAGGGAGTGACTTCCGGGACTTTTCAACTCTTCTTGGGAAATTTGGGCCAATTTTGTAGAAGAGAGGGTTTTTAAAGGGGTTTTGTGCTGACCCTAAGGGCCATGCCAGTTGGGGAAACATTGTGGCAATGGGGAGTCCGGGTTTGGAAGTGAGGGGTGAGGATGTGGAAGACTGGTGGAGGCCCACAGGGAAGCTAACCACGAAGAGCTGCAAGAGCTTCATCGCAACAGCAACAGATCCGCCGGGAAACTCTGCAAGGAGAAGGAAGAAGATGGGGGAAAGGGTGCCTTTTTCAAAGATTAAAGGACTTTTGTGCAAAGGACGAAGTGAAAAACATTTAGGGATAAACTTCACCCTAACAAAGCGTTGCAGGCCGTATGGCAACACGTACAATAAACATGTTGTGTCCCCACTTCAACAAACTTAAAAAAACGCCAAAACAGACTCTCGGACAGATATTTTGTGCGACAGGGGTCCAGGGGCTCTCAAGTTTTTCCCAGTGCCAGGTCTTTTAAAAAAAAAAGAAGGGAATAACCCCAGTTTTGTCGGGGGTTTTCGAAAGAATAGATGGTTGAAGAAAACACACTTTTGGGTGAAAACCATAATTGTCAGACTGTGGTAAGGGGGGGGCCCACCCCGCCTGTAGCTGCCTGGTAGCAAAGCGGGGATTAAGAGCGGGGGCGCTCCCACTCACTCATCCGCACCCATACTCGTACAGTCACAACCAAAGGACGTCTAATAAAACATTGGAAGTACATGATACCACTAAGCTAACAACACTTTTAAGGGGATCAGCAACTATGCTGACACTCGGTCATGTTACGTATGTCTCTCGACATACCCTACAATCATGGGCTGAATAGGCGGGGTTTTTTCTGGCTATCTATAAATAAAACATATTAACTTAGAACTAAGGTGGTATCATAAGAGTGTTAACATAACGATTTTTTAACAAATAAATTACAAATTCTAAGAAGGTTCTGGTATAAACAGGAGGGAATTATCGTAAACTGTATTCGTGCACTCTATGGATTCTGAGAAGAATAAATATTTTACAAGGTAAATTAACAAAAAGGAAAATCGGTGCACACAGATCATTACTTTTAAATTCTCAGAACTCGGGGGAACGGAACAAAAAAAAAAAAAAAACTGAAAAACTGATCAGTTAAAACAAGACAAAAGTTAACAATTTCTTTCCCTCTTGGACATCTAATTATACAGACTAGTACTTTTAAACCCCCAACCTGCGAGGGAAATTTACAATACAGAATGGTTTTACTCGGGGAGATCGAATTTCTCTAAGGCAACACATGCCTTACTAAGGAGATCTAACGAGTACTACAAAAGATACTTGGGGTTTCTCATTACTTTCGAGCCCAAAAGTAACGACATTCAATTGTTATCTACTTATATTTGAGGTAGGGTCCCAGAGTCAAGGGGATTGTCAGCATCGCACATTAGTCTGGGTGGCAAATAATCAAAACGCAACAAAATTTCATTTTTCTAAAGGGATTTTGTACTTACGAGTACAAATTTTTCCTAACCTTATACTTTTGCCATGAATTTCAACAACCATAAGGGCCAACAAACTTTTGATCAGCTGGGCATTGGGGTTTTTTTTGTTAAAATTGGTCACATTACTCTTAACCTTTTTAACTTTTGCGGCTTAGCAGGCTGTTAGTTACTCTAGAAAATTCTGCTGTTAAATTTTGAAGTTTTCATGGATTCTTCAAAAAAAACACTGGACTATGCGGGTATGAGTTGCTAGAAATCATCGGGGTTTAATTGGGTTTCGGAGTGGAATAAACAACTAAAAGGGTAACGCTTGTCTACCCATACAATGCAAAATTTGGGGATATCCCTTGGAACATTGTAAGCAGAATTATGGCACATTGAACACTGGTATAATTTAAACCCCGTTTTCACATTGGGTTGATAGGGGCCCCAAAAAATCAAGACTTTCTTTTTGGGGTCGTTCAGCAACCCATTGCTGGCAGGATGATGAGGAAAAATGGGGGTTTTAGAGATCGTACAAGGTAAAAAATTTTTGAAGAATCTCTTACAAATTCACCCCCATTATCTGTTACTAAGGATTTGGGGGTGTAGCCTGCAGATAATACGTTCTTTAAATGCTTAGCTACTGGTCTGCAGTTTTTATCTCAATGGACAAGTCACAATACTGGGAAAGGGGTCTACCATAACACCAGATGTTTGTTGCCTTGGAGGGAACTTTTAAAAATTGGTTAAAAAAAAAAGGGGGAAACCTTTTCCCCAGGGTTTCGCTAGGGGTTGGATAACCCTGGATTGGATTGGAAACCTTTGACTTTTCCCTTTTTGCTGCTGCAAACACTACATTTCTTAACATACCTGAAATGTCAGTTGCCATACGTGGCCAAAAGTACTTCATTCGGCTTGTTTCACAGAACGATCCATACCGGGGTGTGCAGCATCTGGTGCACGGAACTAACTGAGAGCTCTTCACTATGACTGGAAATTACAAAACGGATACTCTTCTCTTGGAGTACCCAACCGGCTGTTTGAACGTAATTTTTGGCTCTTTAAAAACCACTAAGGGTGCTGGTGGCTTCACATGGGAATAAAATTTCCGGACGGGAATCAATCACACCAACCAAGGGGATCTGTTCTTGGCATTCTTTACACCTCTGCATAAAGGGGGGCTCCAGTTACTATAAAAAAACGTGTCCGATAAAGCACTGGACTCTTTGATTTTGCCAGTAAATTTTAAAAAGTGGGTTGAACTCTTGGAATCAAGGTCCATCTGGCTAACCTTTCAGTAGGTTGTTTGTTCTGGAATAAAGGCATCAGAGGTGCAGGTCGTCAAGACATAAACGGGTACGGTAAAAAAATGTCTCGGAAGGCTTTAAAGACCGTACTTTTGCTAAAGCTTTTTGCTCCATTACGTATAATTATTTCACCTTTCGGAGGTCTCTACAAAGCAAATGCAATTGCATTGTACTTGCCACATCTTCTGAGCTAGTAGGGGCACCTATGCCATTTAACTACATCATTGTCAGATAAAAGGGGTTAAAAAAATCGGGAAATTTTTCAAAAGGGGAGTGGACGTTAGCTTTTTTTTTTAGGTCTGGAATGCCTTTCTAGGGAAGGTCCAAATAAAGGGCATCTTTCTTGAGCAATTCTTTAGGGGACTGCTATTAAAAAAAAATTAAAAGAAAATCTATAGAAACCGCTAGACCCACAAAGGATCTTACAGCATCACATTTTGGGGGATGGAAAATTTAATACGCCTTTAATTTACTTTTGATCAGTTGTAACCCCCTAGGAGTGACTACGTGCCCAAAGAAATTTAATTTTCTGATCAAAAATTGACATTTAACAGTTTGATTTTTAAAATTTGGCTTTTTTCAACTTACCAATACTATATCAATCTTTACAAATGTGATTTCCCCCCGTCTTTGGGCATCCCATTACATCATTAAATACACCATAAGGCTTTTCCTATAACCCTAAAGAATTTGGCATGAGTCAAGAAAATTTATAGAAGGACGTAATCCAAAAACCATTCGAAGGAAGTGATAATGACCTGTGGGAGTGGAAATGTGGTTAAAACTTGTGTCCCTCGTGAAGAGGGATTGCCAAAACCCTTTTAACAAGTCCAGGGTCGAGAAACTTTTTTTTATAAGAACATAAGAACATAAGAAAGGAGGGAAAATGCAGGGGGCCTGTTGGCCCATACTAGGCAGGGCCTTTTAAAATTTTCCCCACTACAAAAATTTTTCCCCAAACCCCAATTTTTCAATGCTAAACCCCAAAAAATAAGCTATGATGTGAAAGTCCCACCAAACCCCCCCTCCCACTCATGTACTATCCACCTAAATTTGAAACTACCCAAATCCTAGCCCAATAACCCAACTAGGGAGACTGTTCCACTCATAAAACCCATTTCAAAAACCCAAAACTTTCCCTATTCCTTTCAAAAATAAACTTACTAACTTAAATCCCTTAACCCGCGGGTTTTCTTTGGAGAGATACCTCAAGCCTTATTAATATCCCCTTTATTAATACCTGTCTTCCACTTTTACACTTCGATCAGGTTCCCCCTCATTCTTTGCTAAAAAGTGAATGTAACTTAAGAGTCTTCAATCTTTTTCCTAAGGAAAATTTTTTAATGCTATTTTTAATTAGTCTCCTAGTGAATGTTTTCTAACGAATTTATGTCCATTCTGTAATTGGGGGACCAAATTGAGCTCATAAACGGTGAGGCCTTACTAATGATGTAAAAGCTGCAGTATGACCTCTGGACTTTTGTTTTTCTTACACTTTTTGATATAAATCCCAGTAATCTATTTGCCCTTTTTACGTATGCTTAGGCATTGCTGTCTTGGTTTAAGGTTGCTGCCACCATAACCCCCAAGTCCTTTTCGCAATCGTTTGGCTAAATTCTACACTTTTAAATTAAAGTGCTAGGGTTATGGACACCCCAGCTTCAGAACCTTGCATTTTCTACATTAAACTGCATCTCAACTTTTTTTTTTTGACCAAAATAGTTTGTTTAAATCCCCTAAATTCCATACACTACGTTTTAAACAAAATCCACCTACTTTGTGCATCGGCGAATTTGGCTCATACACTAGTAATTCCCTCATCAAGATCATTTATATTATTAAAACAAAAACGGCCCAAGACTGACCCTGTGGAACGCCACTTGTTTAAATCCCCCCCTCGGGTTTAACCCCATTTATGGGCACACACGCTTCCGCAGGAGCCATACTCGTCCACAAGACACTTTTCCCCCAAGCCATGAGCCCCTTTCTTTAACGTCTATGGTGCGGGAAATATCAAAAGCCTTACTAAAATCCAAGTAAAAAAATCAAATTTTTTATCGGGTCAACAGCCTCAAAAACTTTACTGAAGAAAGTTAAAAATTTTGAGACAAAAACCGGGCCCCTCGTGAATCCGCGATATCAATTTTGAATCCATGCTGAATATCATTAAAGAACCATGCTAGTATTGAATCCTGCTGAGTACATTTCAATCCATGCGATTCATTAAAACCATGCTGAAATCATTTAAAACCAGTGATATCAGTTTCGAAAAATCACCCAACAGGAAGTGGAAGGATTGGAATAGTTTTTTGCATTTCAAATTCCTAAAGTCAATCACCGGGCGCCAATACCGTCCCCTAGGCACTAGGGCAAGGGCCATTCCAGGGGGAATTACTAGGGGAATAAACCCCTCAACGGCATTTGATTGATCAATTCTGCAACAGAACTTGGAATGAGGCATTCTGTCGCAGGGATATAGAAAAACTAGTACCAGGTTCAAGTGGAATCAATGGGGCAATATGTTCGTTATAAAACCCCTCTTCTCACTTGGTAAGGCAAAAGGCTTTACGACTTTGTTCAACGAATCAACAAAACGCTTGACTTCGTCTGGGAAGTCATGGGAAAACTAAGTCTTTCCCTCAAATGGGGGGAAGGGTTGATCCAGTGGGGTGGATGAGGCTTCCCTTTTAAATAGCCCCAACCCACTGGTCAGGTGGGAATCACCTGTACTTGACAGGGGAAGGGTAGTGAACAGTTTAACAAGATTAGTATTTGCTTTTAGACGAACACTGACCCAAAGTGTTACAAGGGAAAAAATGGATCTTTCTGTCTCTTACAACATTTAAAGGAAAGGTTTTAACAAATAAAAACCCCTTTACCTTTCAGGAATCACTGTCAAATAGACGTTTTTCACCCTGGAAAACTAGGAACAACAACAGACACCTAGGAAGCCTAGCCGCAAGAAGACGTCTTTCTGCAGACTGCATGTGACATCAACAAGAAGGCTTACAAATTTCAAGTAATAGTTTTCCGAAAGGCGTCCCCTGTGGGGAAACTAACACTTGGACAGCAACATTGCAGGGATAGGGTGAGCACTAAGGGATCTGAGCGTCCCGGACACTTGGGGAATACACTATCTTGCATGTCTAAGGTGTAGGTAGAACAAAAGATGGGGGTGCAGGTTACAGTGCCGACCGCTTGGGTACCTACTGGAAAATGCATTGGCCGTAAGGACTTAACCCGAACGTTTTTACTCTGCGGCATATGGGGATCTCTGATCCAAGCGGGAACCCCCCAAAAAAGGAACGATCAACTCAATTGGGCATGCCATCGTACGGGGAAGCACAATACTAAGTCTCCCATAAAAACAAAACCCCCTAAAGGTCACCGGGGGAAAAAATCTGGTCGCCAAAAAGAAAAAAAACAGAAAGTCTCTACCCTTGGGTAGAAAAGGGGATGAATCTGACCTCGGCATGCAGAAGGGAACCACACTCCACTAAGGGGGGTTAAAAGTGTTTGTTCAAAAGGGGGACACGTCGTAAACTGCTTCTCTTTAAACAAACTAGACCTAGAATTAACTTTGGGAAACCCAAGTCCCTGAACACTGAACGGGCGCATTATGAAAACTTTTACTTTGGACCTATCATTTCATTGGAGTTTATGTCAAACAGAAAGGTGGGGTTTTCATCAAGAAGGGATGTTCCACTTCTCCCCAAATTTTTCACACAAGACGTTGAAACAACATCAACACAGGGTTGTCATTCTCAAAACTGCTTAAGGCTTCATAGGAATTGTGAACAGGGAAGGGTACCATTACACCTCTGTCACGACGGGACGAGTAACTGGGGGGCTCGGATTCCCCCCAATTGAAAAAATGAGGGTGGGTTTTGGTTATTCTGAAACCCCGATCCTTTTCCTCTCCTGGCTCTCGGTTGGAATGGGCCCCGGAAAGATCTAAGTACAGGTTATAGAGAGCATACACTCGGATGCGTCAGGCCATAGTTTGTGATAAGTACAATAAGGGAAATGGACTGGACTTACAGCATTACGTGCCTCTTGAGCGACTATCAGGGGAATTTACCGGGGTGTGGCCACGGTAACCACAATTATAGCAAGTTTTTGGCTATGGGTACTGATAGCACGAGTGCTCGGAATGATAACTCTTAACACTACTTCGGATGACGGCGGATGATTTAGATCGGATCTTGGTTGTGCACAAAAAAGGGAGGGACAGGATTAGACAAAGGGTTTTACTTGGGCTTTGATAGGGAAGGTTCCTCAGGCACAAATTAGCACAGGATAAAAGCTGCAAGGGTCCCATTTTGGGATTTTGAGGACTAGAATTATACGCATACATTGATGTTTGGCATTAGCTGTTTAAAACTCCGAATGCTGCTAATTTTGGGAAACCCCTGAAGACTGGTTTATCTTGTTTTAAAGGGACTTGGGAAATTTGACCTGCCTTAAGAAGAGGACAAGGTTTTTAACAAGAGCAAACTCTTTTAATGATTTCCCCTGGCCTTGGGGCTATACCCCACAAAATTCCCCAAGAACGACAAAAGGATCATTTTTCGCACGGGGTTTAAGATAGTTATGGATTAAAAGCTCATAATCTTGCCCCTTGAATCCGAAAATCCTTTATACAGATAAAATTGAAGACATGCGAGGCACTGGGGAACGAGCAGACTCTCCTTTCCGTACTAATTAGGCAACTCCTGATGGGGGACCATCTAAGAGGCATTTGCTCAGCAAAAGAACAGCAGTAAAACCATCCTTTCCCGGGTTTCTGGGTTACCATTGAACAACGGCATAGCATCATAAGGGTCACACTAAAATTGCGAAGGGCCAAATCGAGTGTGTGTATTTTTGATAAAAATTACTCGAATTTTGGGGCTTGCTTTAATGGTTTACTAGCAGAATTCTGAGGAATCGCTCGAGAAGACTTGAGACATTTTGCAAAATGAAAACAAAATTTAGAGAGAAAAAAGAAAATATAACTGAGGAACACAAAACAGCAAACTTAAATGGGAAAAATTACTTAACTATTTTGCGAAGTAAATAAAATTGACAAGTCACCTGAAGCAAGGAAAAAATCACACTCACAAAAAAAATACTCAAATGAAAAAGCAACACTTTGAAAATCAAGAGAAATTTTTACTTTTCTCAAATCTAATTTGTTCAGATTTACTTTTAAAATTTAATAATGGCACAGTGAGTTTTCTTTACTCTCAATGCAATAAAAAATTCAACAATAAAAAAAAAGATAAAATGGACAACAAATCTTTTGAAAAATTAAAAAAAAACGGGGAAAAAAAAATTCACTAAAAAAAAATAAAATGGCACAAAAAATGGCACGAAAAGACAATAAACTGCACTGAAAAAAATTACAATATTGCAAATAACAATTTTCTAACAAAAGTACGCACAAAACTACTAAAATTTCTGAAAGAAAAAATTTTTGTGACAACACAATGTTTTTCACAAGAATTATTGAAAATGATCAAAAATACAATGAAAAAAAAAAAAACAAATACATTTACAAAAAAAAATATTATAATCAAAAATGAAGTGATTGAACACTTTTAAATCTTAATTGCAGTTAACAACCTTACTGAACAAGCAAAAGAAAGATTTTCTTTAACCCTTTGAGGTTTTTTTGGCGTCAGTACCTTTTCGCCTAGGGTTTTTGACGTACATACGCATAAATTCAGCGGCCTCAAAACTCCAGGAAAAAAGGGTGATAAGCCTAAGTGAGAGAATGGGCTGTTTGTGGGTGTCGCAGTAGGAAAAAAAACTGGGGCCCCCGTGGTTGCTTGTGGGAATGCCATCATAGTACACAAAATTTCCCCCTCCCGCATAAGAAGTTCCTCACTCCTCGCAATTGGACACTTTTGTTCCCCAGTGACATTCTAATAAGAGGAATGACATGAAGATGAGTTTCAAGGGGTTTTGGGGGGGTTTTGACCAAACTAATGACCCAAAAAGGGGAATATGAGGAAAACCCCCCGACAACCCACAGCCTTCCCCTCTGGGCTAGGGCCTCGTTCAGTTTTACCAGAATCAAAGAGAAACTTCTATTTTCCAAAAACCCAGACTCAGAGGAGCATTTGGGATGATAAGAAGGATTATAACACAACTCTTCAAACTTGTTCCAAAATGGAGGAGGGGAGGGGCAGAGGGGGAGGAGGCAAGGAGGAGGAGGCAAGAGGAGGAGAGGCAAAGGAGGGGGAGGCAAGGAGGAGGAGGAGGCAAAGGGGGGAGGGGGGCAAAGGAGGAGGGGGCAAGAGGGGAGGGGGCAAAGGAGGGGAAAGGGAAGAGGAGGAGGGGGCAAGAGGGGGAGGAGCAAGAGGAGGGAAAAGGCAGAGGAGGAAGAGGAGGGGGAGGAGGAAAAAAAGAATACAAGAAACAATAATACACAAAATAATACATAATAATAAAACATAATAATAATAATAGGGAAAATAATAATATGTAATAATAAAATTTTACCCCTGACAGTAACAAGATAAGGGGGGATAAATCTGATAATGCTGACGTTTGATGAGGGTAAATGAGGGGAAAAGCTGATCCAAAAAAGAGAGAGAACATCCCCCCTCCCTTTTTTTTTGCTGGAACTAACATTTCTGTCTGTCTATTTGCCCCTTTTTCAACTCCCTGTCATCCATCTAGCCTCTGTCTCAGAGAGCCACAAGACGCGTCATCACTTTTTTCTCACATCTTCAAGCAGAGTAAGCACTTTGTCTGGGGTTTTTTTTGGGTTTTCCTAGTAATTTTTTACTTTATCTTGTTTTATTTTACCTGTGGACAAGATAAACAGACAGATAAATGAGGGAGAAAGATAATAGAAGAATGGAGGAGGGGGGAAACAGCATCCGACCCCAATTTTTTTGACAGGCCGGAGGGGAAAGAGTAAGACCAAATGTCCTTGACAGCTGCCCATCCTTTAATTTTACACATGGACAGGAGGAGAAGGAGAAGAGGGAAAAGGGGGAGGAGGGAAAGAGGGGGGGGAAGGGGTAGGGGGAAGAGGAATAAAGGAAGAGGAGGGGGAAAGGAATAGTAGGAGAAGATTAGGGGGAAGAGGAGGGAAAGGGAAAAAGAAGGAGGGGGAAGAGTAGGAGGGAAAAGGGAAAAAGAGGAGGAGGGGGAAAAAGGGGAGGAGGAAGAGGAGGGGAGGAAGAGGAAAGTAGAGGAAGAGGGAAAAGTAGGGGGAAGAGGAAGATAGGAGGAAGAGGAAGAGTAGGGGGAAGAGGAAAAGTAGGGGAAGAGGGAAGAGGAGGGAGAGGAAGAGGGGGAAAAGGAAAAGTTGGGAAGAGTAGGGGGGAAAAGGAGGAAGAGGAAGAAGAGGAGGGGAGGGGGAAACACTAGTACACTGGTACTGGGACACAACATTTCGTCTGTCTATTTGTCTGCTGTCAAGCTCCCTGTCTATCTGTCATCCTCTAGCTCTCTTCTCAGAGAGCCCCAAGACTGTGTCATCACTTTTTTCTACATCTTCAAGCAGAGTAAGCACTTTGTCTGGATTTCTTGGGTTTTCCCCCCGGGAATTTAAAAATATGTATACTTGTATTTTTGTGTCCTGTGAACGAATAACAGCAGATAGAAAAGAAGAGACAGATTGAAAAGAGAGAATGGGGAGAAAGATAAAACACCATTGGGATGACACCATTTTCAGAGTTCCACAAGCGCAGAACTAATGAATATTTCGTGACTGTAAAAGGGGAAATATATTATAAACAATAAAATAAAAAATGTTTTGTATTGTTTTTTTTGAAAAAAATTTTTGTAAAAATATTTGAAAATTTAAGTTTGTGTGCTTATTGTTTTTGTATACAACGATGGTATATATTACAGCCCCTTACTTTGGGTCCATAGGCCACATAATTATGTGAAAAATAAATGTGAAAAAAAAAACAACCTTCAAAAAAAAAGTAAATAAAAGTTTCCCGGGGTGAGGGGGCAGTCGCCGCTGTTGCCATCCCGGGCTCTTTTTTGCAAACTTCATGCATCCATACTCCGTAATATTATGGTAAATTTTTTTTGTTTATCCTATAAGTTTAGAAAAAAAACCTCTATTTTTTCATAAGAAAAAATAATTTTTTTTTTTTTTTTAAATTTGGCCGACCCGAGAAAGAGTTTCGGGGAGGGCCTGTCGACCCTCAAAGGGTTAAAAGAAGAACTTAAAAAAATTTCCAAAAATGAATTTTGTTTAATGAAATATAAAATAATAGATGCAAAAGCACACAACAAAAAGTTTGAACACGTGATGCAGAACACAACACATCAAATCACAAACTAGAATTTTTTTGCAAAAAACTTGAGGTATGAAAAAAATTTTGGGAAAAAAATTGTCTGGCTTAACAAAATAATGACACATTGTCGTGGGGATAAGACAAATTAGAACTGGCTAAATGAAAAAGAATTAAAACCCAAAATGTTCAACAAACGAGGGAAAAAAAAATAAAATGGGAAATGAATGAAAAAAAAACACGAAAACACAAATCTGGGAGAAAAATTAAGAACAACACTGAGTTGGATGCAGAATATAAGTAAAATTTTCTGAATTTCTTCACTGCAATCGTGAACACAAGATAATTGTGAAGTGTAAACACAAATTTATACGCTTTTTGTTCATACAGCAAGGAAAAACATTAAAAACTTACTTCAAGTAATTTTTAAAAAAAAAACACAACACAACAACATAAAAAATGCACGAAAATTAACACTGAAGAAAAGAAAAAAAAAATATTGCAAACATAATAAAAAACACTGAGTCTAAACAATCACTGAAATTCACTAAAAATCACTGGAAAAAAAAAAGAAAAGCAAATTCTCAACACTCCAAATGTCTCTAAAAAAAAATTTGTCATTAACTGTACGACGTGGGTAGAATGAGGTAAGGTGGTGGGTAAGGGGAAAAA
>NW_026505072.1:0-18364 GCF_026875155.1 Cherax quadricarinatus
AGAAATCCCAAAATTTTGAAAAACTCACTTTGTTTTTAAAGGGGAATAAGAAAAAGGGAAATCAAAAAACCCACAAAAAACCCAAAGGGCAACGGGGTTTTGGGAGCAGTCGTCGCGTCTCAACTATTGGATCACTACACAGGTCCTAGATGCACTAGAAGATAAAAAGAATGCAGATGTAATATATACAGACTTTGCAAAAGTCTTCACAAGTGTGACCATGGTTGTAATAGCTCACAAAATGCGTGCTAAAGGAAAATAACAGGAAAAGTTGGTAGATGGATCTATAATTTCCTCACAATACAACACAAAGAGTAGTAGTCAACAGAGTAAAGTCTGAGGCAGTACGGTGAAAAGCTCTGTTCCACAAGGCACAGTACTCGCTCCCATCTTGTTTCCTCATCCTCATATCTGACATAGACAAGGATGTCAGCCACAGCACCGTGTTTTCCTTTGCAGATGACACCCGAATCTGCATGACAGTGTCTTCCACTGCAGACACTGAAGGCTCCAGGCGGACATCAACCAAATCTTTCAATAGGCTGCAGAAAACAATATGAAATTCAACGATGAGAATTTCAATTACTCCGATATGGTAAACACGAGGAAATCAAAACTTCATCAGAGTACAAAACAAATTCTGGCACAAAATAGGGGGAGAAACCAACGTCAAAGACCTGGGAGTGATCATGTTGGAGGATCTCACCTTCAAGGACCATAACATTATATCAATCACAGCTGCTAGAAAAATGATAGGATGGATAATGAGAACCTTCAAAACTAGGGATGCCAAGCCCATGATGACACTCTTCAGGTCGCTTGTTCTATCTAGGCTGGAATATTGCTGCACACTAACAGCACCTTTCAAGGCAGGTGAAATTGCTGACCTAGAAAATGTACAGAGAACCTTCACAGCACGCATAACGGAGATAAAACACCTCAATTACTGGGAGCACTTGAAGTTCCTGAACCTGTATTTCCTGGAACGCAGGCGGGAAAGACACATGATTATATACACCTGGAAAAATCCTAGAGGGACTAGTACCTAACTTGCACACGAAAATCACTCACAGCGAAAGCCAAAAGACTTGGCAGACGATGCAACATCCCCCAATGAAAAGCAGGGGTGTCACTAACACGTTAAGAAACAATACAATAAGTGTCAGGGGCCCGAGACTGTTCAACTGCCTCCCAGCATACATAAGGGGGTTTTCCAATAGACCCCTGGCAGTCTTCAAGCTGGCACTGGACAAGCACCTACAGTCGGTACCTGACCAGCCCGGGCTGTGGCTCGTATGTTGGATTGCGTGCAGCCAGCAGTAACAGCCTGGTTGATCAGGCTCTGACCACCAGGAGGCCTGTTCACAGACCGGGCCGCGGAGGCGTTGACCCCCGGAACTCTCTCCAGGTAAACTCCAGGTATCCTCCTCAGAATGAATCATACGGCGTATCTTTGTATCATCAGCAAATTTGCTCATGTCACTCGTAATTCCTTCATCAAGGTCATTAATGTAAATTGTGAATGAGAGAGGGCCTAAAACTGATTCTTGTGGAACGCCAGTAGTGACTAGTCCCCATTCAGATTTGACCCCATTAATGGAAACTCTGCTTTCTATTGGTAAGCCATGCCTCTATCCATGCTAGAACTTTACCTCCTATACCATGAGCTGCCACTTTTCTTAAGAGTCTCTCTCTTGTGAGGTACTCTATCGAAGGCTTTACTAAAATCCAAATAAACAATATCATATTCTTTATCACTGTCTACCGCCTCAAATGTTCTATTGAAGAACGTCAGTAAATTTATCAAGCAGTAACAACCTCTCGTGAACCCATGCTGAGATTCATTTATCAAGTTATGCTCTTCAAGCTATAATTGATTCTAGTAACTTGCCCACTATAGATGTCAGGATTATTGGACGGTAATTTGAAGGAACAGACTTATCCCCTGATTTGAATATAGGAACCACATTAGCCAGCTTCCACAACTCTGGCACAACACCAGTAAGAATGGACGCAATAAACACATTCGTTAATGGCTGACTAAGTTCCATCTTGCATTCCTTAAGTACCCTGGAAAACAACTCATCGGGCCCTGGGGACTTATTTTGCTTCAGTTTGTCTGTCTGATAACCATGTCCCTCGTGACAGTAATATTAGTCAATTTGAATTCGTCAGGAACTGAATAATTGTTAATTTCTGGAATCTCATTTATGTCTTCCTGTGTAAAAACTGACGAAAAAATAGTCATTAAATATGGAACACATTTCCAGTTCGTTATCAGTCAGCTGTCCATTCCCAATTTTCAGAGGTCCTACTTTTTCCTTAACCTTCATCCTATACACTTGAAAGAACCCCTTTGGATTGGTCTTTGATTCATTAGCAACTCTAAATTCATAGTAACGTTTAGCCTTTCTAATCCCCTTTTTCATTTCTCTTTTAAGGAACTATTGGTCGTAGGTTAACCTTCCTTTCTGATGGCCTATAAATTCCCCGTTTTCTCCCCAATAGATGCTTTCCTTCTGTTAACCCATTTGGGATCGTTATTTTTGATTAATTTTTCTTCGGGGGAAATGTATATATCTCAGAAGGAGATCCTTCGTAATCATGGTATGATATCGTCAATAAAATCATTAGCTAGAAAACCCAATCGAGATTGAAGGTGTTCCCAAAAGCCCACTAAAATCGCGAACGAAAATGGGGTTTTTACATATTATTTTTATTCTTGACCCTAGTTAATAAAAAAGTGATGGATTTGTAATCATTGCTCCAAGCTTTCAGTGAGCCCCGATTATTTACGAGTTTTTTCCTTTTTTGACAAGCCTAGGTCGAGCAAATTATTCCCTTTTGGGTAATTTCTCTCTGGGGGAATGTATTACTCTCGCCGGAGATGCCTTCGTATCAGAGTATGATCAGTCAAAAAAAAATCATTGTAGATAACCCCAATCGAGATTTGACAGGTGCCCCTAAGTCCACTATAATGGGCCAAAAACGAAAAAAACGGGATTTTTTCCTATTATCTTTATTTTGTACCCCAGTTAATGCTAAAAGTGATGGATTTGTAATCACTTCCCCAAGTCTTCAGTGAGTCCAGTTTATTTAGAGTGTTTCTTATTGAAACCCCGGGTCGAGCAAATTATTCCTTTGGTAGGCTTGTTACACACTGCTTCAAAAAACAGCCCAAACTGTTTCCATAAGTCACTGGACCCCCAAATTCCGGTAAAAGTTTCCCCGGCAATTTGACTTTAAAGTTAAAACCCCCTCTATTATTGTTATTGGTCTAGCCCCCTCAAGGAAGGTCCTTGTGTTGGTGAGGGGCTCTGATTTGGGGAAATTTGGATCTGTGTCCGCCCCCAAAATTAAGCCTGAAATGCCTTCCACATACCCCCCCCGGCGCTGTTAATCTCGGGTTTAGGCTTCCCCCCTTTATTTTAAAATAATAAAAATTATTGTGTCAGAACCCCCGACATTTTGTCCAAAAAAAGTCTCCCCTTTTCGTGATCCCCGCCCGAGGTCGGTATATTCACTAGAAATTGTTTTTTTTTTACCTTTGCAAAAATCTCCCAAAAGATTCTGTTCTGTTCCATTTTTTTTTTAACTGTTTTATGCAAAAAATTTAAAATTTTCTCGAACATATAAAGCAAATTCTCCCCCTTCCATTACCTCGTCCCCGGGAAAAGCTTAAACCTTGAATATTTCCTCAGCAATCAAACCCCTCTTTAAAACTACCAGGTTTCAGTTAATGCAATTTTCATCAAAATTCCCAGCAGATGCTACCAAATAGTTCTTAATATTATTTCTTGCACTTCGACTGTTAGCATAAAATACCATCATATGTTTTTTCTTCTGCACATTTTCCCTATTCACCTTTGTTTTTACACATTTTCTGAAATTATATTTACCCAGAGTTGCTCCATGACAGTTACTATTAAGATTTTAATATCAGAGCATAAGTCATTATACCCATACACATTATTATAATTCTAAACCCATATCACTAACTATCTAGTTAAAGTCCTATCAATCCCCTCAACTGAGCTAGCAAGGAAACCCACAACTGCCCTGGATAAGTGAACCATCCTGGCATACATGTCATTTCGGCCATAGAAGTTGTCCCAGTTGTCAATGGAATGGTACGCATTATCCTTACAGTTGTTTATCCAGCCAACAAATAATACCAATTGCTCGGACAACCATTCATTTCCAACACCCCTCTTGGCAAAATGTCACATTAACAGGGTGCCCCCCCTTCTTCCTAATTATGTCTTTGCTGTCACTGAACCTTCTAACTAAATCCTCACATTACGCTTGCTAACTCATTGCCTCCAGCCTGAGGCAGATTAATAGTGTTGATCCCATTACCATTCATGATGTTGTCAAGCCGGCTAACAATATCCTCCATCCCAGCCCAGGAAAACAAACCCTCTGTCTCCTACTTCTGTCCTTCAAGCAGAAGGCCCTATCCATTTACCTAACCTGGCTATCCCCAACAACAACAATATTCTTACCTTCCTTGGTGTCGTTCGTCATGACGTTCCCAGTAGTCGACTCACATTCATCGGGTAGCATGGAGAATTCATTAGATGTTTCCACAACAGTTTCCACAGCAGTCTCTTTCTTCTTCATCGTTTCTACATTTCTATTCGTATTCTTGATAGTCAACTTTGTTCCACGCTGTCCAGCCACTGTCCAGGTTTTCTTCTTGACCTGAGGACTCATAACAGGAGAACTTGAATCCTCTTGTTTTCCTCAGTCAATCGCAGTATTTCCATCTTCGCCTATCCGATGTTATCCTGACGCCAGATGACTTCGAACAGGCGAATAATGACATGCCCATGCACTCTGCCCCAGGGCCAGACTCATGGAACTCTGTGTTCATCAAGAACTGGCAAGAAGCCCTATCACGAGCCTTTACCATCCTATGGAGAGGGAGCATGGCACGGGGGTCGTCCCACAGTTTACTAAAAACAACAGACATAGCCCCACTCCACAAAGGGGGCAGTAAAGCAACAGCAAGAACTACAGACCGATAGCACTAACATCCCATATCATAAACTCTTTCAAAGGGTCCTAAGAAGCAAGATCACCACCCATCTAGAAACCCATCAGTTACACAACCCAGGGCACATGGGTTTAGAACAGGTCGCTCCTGTCTGTCTCAATATTGGATCACTACGACAAGGTCCTAGATGCACTAGAAGACAAAAAGAATGCAGATGTAATATATACAGACTTTGCAAAAGCCTTCGACAAGTGTGACCATGGCGTAATAGCGCACAAAATGCGTGCTAAAGGAATAACAGGAAAAGTCGGTCGTCGGATCTATAATTTCCTCATTAACAGAACACAGAGAGTAGTAGTCAACAGAGTAAAGTCCGAGGCAGCTACGGTGAAAAGCTCTGTTCCAAAAGGCACAGTACTAGCTCCCATCTTGTTCCTCATCCTCATATCTGACATAGACAAGGGTGTCAGCAACAGCACCGTGTCTTCCTTTGCAGATGACACCCGATGACAACCCTAAGCTTTGTATAACTACAACTTCTTCTTAACTACAACAATTCCTGTAGTATTATGAGGCGCAATCTAAGAGGAAACAGCACCAAGGCCAGCAAGAAAACACCGAAAAATCAACTATTCAACAAGTGTAGCCAGGAGGACGCCGGCCCAGCAACCACCCCACTCACCACCTCTCAAGGCGACAACACAACAATAACAACAAACATGGCTGCCACCAGCCCATCCTCCCCTCTCTTCCCCGGATTCAACCTACCAAGTAGTCTCTCAGGTATGACCAACGATCCAGATACCCTAAAGACATGCATCTCCAACTTAGTTATTGAAAATATGAATCTTCGAGAGACGCTAACAAAACAAGACACCAGGATGACACAACTCGAGAACAAAATCCTCAGTCTTGAACAAAAGTTATCAACACCAGGAATGACTAACTGTGACAAGACCATCCAAACAGTCATAGATAGCCATACCCAACAAATAATATCTCTTAATACAAAGGTTGAAGAAGCAGTAAAAGAATGGAAGAACAACTTAGATAACCAGTTCAGTGACTACTTTGCTCTCCAAGAAGATAAAACTGAACAAGATAAACTATCGGACGCAGTAATAGTTAACAGTCCACTTTTTCCCAGTGATATGAACCAAACAAACAGTAAAGAAATTACTCTGCAGATCATAAAGGACCAAACAAGTGTTATTGTACCAGAGTGAAATAAAAGAAGCCAGGTTACTAGGATCCCATGGTAGAAAAAGTGTTATGCTTAGATTCCACTCACATGACAGGAAAAAAGACTTAATTATTGCATCTATTAAAGTAAAGAAAGAGGTATACATAAACGAGTGTCTTACCAAAAAACGTCAGAACCTCTGTACAGTCAGAAACTTAAGCGGGGGAATTACGACACATCACCAATGCTTCACACGGGATGGGAAAATTTTCTGTTAGGATAACAATGTAGGTCAACTGTACACAATCACGATCGAGGGGGAAACAAACTCGATCTATCACGATTTTCAGGATACTAATCTTACAGAGAATAACTAATCAATGTCAAATTTAAAGCTACGTAGCTGGTAGTGTATGTTTTGCTCCAATTATTGTTCAAATTTCAATGTACAATCTCTTAGTATAAATAATCAACTACCTTTTTTGTGATTTTACGAGTAAGCATAAGTCACTATGTAATTTTCTTATTTACTAGTGTTTTGCTTAAACATTAGCTGAATTGATACTTTCTTGTCCATATTACTACCTCATATTTTTTTTATATACTATCAATTGATATTACTTACTAAAATTAATAATTATATTTTTCTATTATTTCATTTTACTCTTAACATTTTTGAACATTAATTACTCCATTACTTATCTAATTCCTTTACCTGTTATATACCACATTTACTATTTAGAGTACTCTTAATTACCTTGTATGCCATTTAACATCTAGGTATAACTACCAGTGCAATATTGACTTGATATAAACATTACTTTTTCACTTTTTTTGTAATCATTATTACTTATAAAATTTTATTAAACACATATTTATACAGTCAATTTTACTTTTGTACATAAACATTATTTTATACTTCCCATAGAACATTTTGTTGCAAATTATCAAGTTTGGATATTCATCTTCCAACCTTTATATTTTCCTTTGTACCTGTGTACCTGTCTTACCATCTTACTATTCATATTTATAACTTGACATTTCCATTGTGATTCTTTTACTATTATTCTTTTGGTACTTTAATTGTGAATTTTATTTTGTCAACTAAATCTAGTTATACTCTTGATCTTGTCAACAACCCTATACCAGGGACTCTAGTGCAATTGCAAGTTACCATTTCAATTGGTATTTTTGTGATTATAAGTTTATTTTATAATTCCTACTTAAGATTGTTTTAATATCTTAGTGGACCTATATTGTGTGTGCAATTAGTGTATATTTCAATTTTATTTTTGTTCAAGGCCTTAACTATCTTTTGCTTATCTAGTACCAACTACCTCATATAAATATATTTTTTTTTCTTACTTTTTTATTTTTTGCTACCTTAACTTGTATATTTTTATCTTGTTCAAGTTAATCTAGTTTATACTCTAATTTTGTAAATCAAATTATTTAAAGACCTTAGTGCAATTACAACTGAGGAGTCTTGTGCCTTTTTTATATTATTAAATTAAGTCAGATGTACTATAGTCATTCCAAATTCATTATATTTGCCATATTTGCAATTTACCTAGTGAGAGTATGGGCTATTTTTATTTTGTTTTTATTTTTATATTATTAAGATTAACTTAGTGGTTAACTTTAGCTCATTCTAGTCAGAAACATAGGCTCCTCAAAAGTAATTATATAGACCTTAGTGCAATTAAAGTGAGAGTCTTGTTCTATTTTAAATTTGTTTTTTATATACTAGTTTATACCTAGTTGTACTTTAGTTCAATTCCAGGGGAACAAACATTAGAACAACATCAAACTTAATTATGTGTGTAGTGGACTATACTCTATATGACCATAATACTCTGCTATATACTTTCCAAGCTTCCCACCCTACAGATATCAGTAACTAGATACTCAAACACTTAACTCGGGATATAAATAACCATAATTTAAACTAGAAGATGATTGATCACGTTGACATGATCTTATATCCTCCATAATTGACACCCAATCAAAACCTATTGGAAAGTAACTGCCTTTATACACAGCAACACAAGCCAGCACTATCCTAAACAATGCTAAAAGCCTATCAGTACTTAACTACAACATCAGGTCCTTAAGCAAACACTATGTTGACCTCCTGGCCATCTCCTGGAATCACTAAAGAACCTTATCTGATTATTCTTACTGAAATCCTGGCTTAAGCAGGACACCAATAGGATTCTACCCTCACCAGGATTACACAGCAATTCACAACTGCAGACCAAACCAAGTTGGGGGTGGTATTGCAATCTAATACATTTTTGCTAATTTTACTGTAAAAAACCTTAAGACACCTATAACAATCGGTGCCCATTTTACCGGAACCTCACACATTACATCCCAAATTTCAGTTGAGGAAATAAAGTCACTAATAACAAACGACAAATGAATAAGCACCACCTTCTCTTAGCTGGAGACTTCAACATCAACCTTGGCTTACTAGATGATCAGCCTGTAACTGATTTCATCAACAATATGAACAAACACTTCTCATACCAACAATAACTAAAACCAACCGGGCTCACTGAGACACGATGCAACCATATAGTCACATATGGACCAATATACTAGCCCCTTAATCAGGGATAATCCAGTTAGCACTTCAGAAACCACTACCCTACCTTCTCCTGACAAACATAATAAACCACATCTTGAAACAAACAAAAGTCTCATTTAGACCTCCATGACGAGGCTCAATAAGAAGTTCAACAATGACCTAGAGGATTGTTGACTGGCCTACAGAATTCTCCAAAGGCCAATGGTATTGATGACTGGACAGACATTTTCGTAACAAATTACTTAGACTATACAACAAACATTTGTCCTATAAAAACCAAAATACAGATCACAAAACAAACGGCTTGGTTGCCATGGTAAAAACCAAGCACCATTTCTTGAATCATTGACATGGAAACACCAAATGAAAAAGCTATATAGACAGGGCTTAATACATAAAGATATTCTTTAAACATATTCATCAGTTCTCACCAAGTTAAATAAAGAAAGCCAAAAACTATACTACTCCAGTAGATCACGGAAACTAGAGGAGTTATAAAAAGACCGGAAAACACTCTCAGATTCTAGGGACCCACAAACTGAAAAAAAAACAAGAATATTGTCTAAACGAAAAACTAATGAAAACACCACTTCATCCCCCCCCCCCCCCACTTTTGTGGGGGGGGGGGTAAAACACAGCTAACAAGATAAAAAACGACTTTCCTTCTCAACCATAGGCTAAATCTCGCAATAAAATCCACATACTAATGCTCATGCGGGGGGACTACATGTTGGGGAATTTCCCCAAATTCCTTTCTATCTTGCACAACTGAGCCCTTCGGAAGAAACGAGATTATAAAGTCATTAAAAAACAACTCAGGGATCTGGTAATGGCCCATTATGTACAAGCGAGCGGCCATATCCTTTGCATGCTATTTCCATTACTTTTTAACAAGTCACTAGTTACGAGCACCTTCCGAAAAACTACTCAAGATGGCAAAAGGGGTTACCACCTAATACATAAAGGTTGGTGACCCTACCAGACTTAAAAAACTATAGGCCAATATCAAACTTCCAATTGTATCAAAATCTTTGAGATAAACTCGTGCACAGGAGACATATTCATTTATAACCAAGCACATAACATACTCAACCCCTGCCAATTTGGATGTAGGAAAAATAAAAGCAATTATGATGCAATCTATAAAATTATGCTAGATCTGCTTTACACGCATTGGAATTTAAGGAACATCCACAGGAATTTTTATTTACCATAGAAAAGCTTTTGGACACAGTAGCCACGGACATATACTTCCCACAAACTTGACCATTACGGTTTATGAGGCCATGCGCTTGCCTTATTTCAAATCTTACCTTACTAGTAGGTATCTGTATGTTACATTAATGACACAGATCAACAAACGGCCACTTGATACTGGAGTTCCGCAGGGGAAGGGTGTTCCTTGGTCCCCTGCTCTTTCCTCATATACATCAGTGATCTTCCAAAAACGTATCCCAACACCTGAAAACCATTTCTCTTTGCTTGACGACAGCTTATGTCATCTCTCTCCCTATCGTGCCACCCTCAACACCCATTGTTAACGAGGAGGATCAAAATATCGAATTGGATGACAGCCAAAAACTTACGTAAAATGACAAAACCTTACTATACATGACCCCGATAAGATGGCATCACATAGCGATTAATCAGATAACGCTAGCTTAATCGCAAATATTGCCGCGCATACGATTAAAAACCCGCTCACCGATTTTCGTTCCGAGACGCGTCCTATGTGCGCCCTCAGCCACGCCTCACATTGTTGCCGCCTGTGCCATTGTATTACCAGCCAGCCTCCGCGGTAAACATCACAGCATTACAATCGGAATTTTTTCGTATTTGTACAAGTGTTTTTGGTGCTGTTTCTGGAATACGTGACCATGGGCCCCAGAAAGCTTCTAGTGCCAAATGTACACCAATATGGGTGAGAATTTCCATAGAAATGAAGAAAGAGATCATTGGATAAGTATGAAGTGGGGAGCTTTAGTGAGTATCGCCGACCTAGTCAAGTTGTACAAGAAAACCCAAATCAACCATCGCTTACTATGGTGGCACCAGAAAGACAATCAAGGAAGCGTATTGCCAAAGGTGTAACTCGTGTTTTTCGAAAACAAGAATTCGCAAGTGATGGAAGGATGTTGAGAGACGCTTATTGGGGTGGATAAATGAAAAACAGCTAGCAGGAGATAGCGTCTCTCAAGCGATCATATGTGAAAAAGGACTAGGAAGTTGTCATGGGATATAATTAAAAAAATGCCTGCACTAGTGATGATGTGAGTGAATTTAAGGCCAGCAAAGGTTGTTTTGAGAGATTAAGGAAAAGGTAGTGCATCATAGTGTGATAAGGCATGGTGATGGGCTGCCAGGTTGGACCACAAAGCGGCTGAAAAATATGTGCAAGGAATTCAAGGAAGTACATATGACTGTGAAGGAATGAAACTGAACAAGTGTTTAATTGTGATGAAACAGGCTGTTCTGGAAGAAAATTCCCAAGCAGGGTCTACATTACTCAGGAGGAAAGGCACTCCCAGGAATAAAGGCCTATGAAGACCGCTTACTTTGTTGATGTGTGCCAATGCTGTGTGTGATTGCATAGTTAAGCCTTTATTAGTGTATCACTGAAAATCCCAGGAGCGTTCTTCAGTGCAAATGGGAATGTCCTCAAGGATTAATTTGTGTGTGCTGTGGAGGGGCAAACAGTAAGCATGGGTCACTAGGGACTTTTTCTATAACTGGTTTCACCATGCATTTTGCCCCAATGTGAAGATTACTAACTGGAAAAGAAATTAGAATTAAGGTGCCTCCTGGTGTTAGACTATGCCCTGGTTCATCTACAGACGTGGCAGAGCGACTTATGGGGACATGAGCTTCATTAGGTGAAGTTTTTGCCTCCTAATACCACTCCTCTCCTGCAGCCATGGACCCAGCGGTTATGGGCAAAACTTCAAAAACTGTACCCAAAAGCTCTGTTTGGAAAGGGCTTTGTAGTGACCTCAGAAACTTCAACTGACTCTAAGAGAGTGTTGGAGAGAGCACTTTAAAATCCTAATTGTGTAAACCTTAACGTAAGGCTTGGTGGAGTTGACTAAGATGACCTTGAACCTCTGCTTGGAAAGAAACTGTGGCCATGAATGTGTAGAACAAAAGGATTTGAAGGGTTGGGAGGCTAACCTGAGAGGATTATGCCACTTGAGGGAATCCATATGTGGCTTTGGGGAAAGTCTCTTGGGGTGGAGGTTAGTGGGAGATGATGTGGAAGAGGACTTCACGTTATGCTGAGGAGGCAATGAAGAACTAACCACTGATGAGTGATAGATCAACTTCAAGAAGCAAGAGGCCAGACCTGAGGAAACTGGTTAGGAGGAGTGGGTGAGAGAAATTGAAGGAAGTTGCCCTACTACAAAGATTAAAGAAAATCTGTGCAAAGTGGCTTGAAGTGCAAACCTTCTGGATGAAAATCACCCTCACACAGCTATTGCAAGCCGTCTGTTGGCAACTGTACATGACAATGTCGTGATAACACTTTAGGGAAGTCATAAGGAACGAGAGGTAAGGCCACTATGGACAGATATGTTGTGCGAAGAAGTCCCGTGACTCTGAAGCTGGTCCTAGTGGCATTAAAAAGAAGAAGGGAAGTAAACCCAGAAAAGGACTTGACCACCTCAAGTCTTAATGCGAAGGGGATTCCCCTTCATAAAACACTAAACAACTCTATCTCCCCTCATCCATCCCATTCAATCATCACCAAGATCTTCAATAAAAAGTACGTGTCATGTAAGTGTGCATGGGCCCTTTTTTCAGTTAGTGTGTATTAAAATTAACATTTCATGTGGTAAAAATTTTTTTTTTATACTTTTGGGTGTCTTGCACGGATTAATTTTATTTCCATTATTTCTTATGGGGAAAATTCATTCACATACCGATTATTTCGCATAACAATTACCCCTCTTGCACGGATTAAAATCGTTATGCGGGGGTCCACTGTATTATGTTTGGTAGCAGAGCAGGAGATGCACAAATTAACATTAAGATCGACAACACTCTAATTACCAGACATAATGAGGGCAAATTCCTAGGCCTATGCCTTGACAACCTGAATTTCAGCACCCATATCCAACACATAACCAAAAAAGTATCCAAAACAGTTGGGATCCTCTCCAAGATACGATACTACGTGCCGCAAAATGCCCTTCTCACACTATACCACTCATTTATCCATACCTCACCTATGCTATTTGTGCTTGGTGATCAACTGCAGCAACACACCTAAAGCCAATAATAACCCAACAAAAAGCTGCAATAAGAATAATCACTAAATCCCATCCCTGGCAACACACCCCCCAACTCTTCATAGATCTAAACTTACTCCCTGTTCAGTACATCCACACTTACTACTGTGCAATCTACATCTACAGGACCTTAAACTCCAATATCAACCTTGACCTAAAATGCTTTCTTGATAGTTGTGACAGAACCCACAGGCACAACACCAGACACAAACATCTCTACAACATTCCCCATGTCCGACTAAACCTTACAAAAATTCAATGTATGTCAAAGGCCCTAAAATCTGGAAACCCTACCTGAGAAACTCTAGAACTGCAGACACATTCATCACCTTCAAAACTACCATTAGAAAACATCTTATCTCCCTGATAAACCCCATCAACTAACTACACAAATACCACCTGGTGGTTCACACTTACACTCACTCACCCATTTGACCATAAACAGAAATATTAATCTTATTCTTAAAATAATGAATCCTATGATACTCCAATACTGAAACTATGTACTGTGCCAAAACAAAAGCATTCACATTGCTAAACTCACAAACTAGTATTTAGTCACTTAGCCATAATACCAACTTACCTCATAATTTGTAATATTTTAAAATAAAGAATTAAACTAAGTCTGCCCGAAATGCCTAGCCATGCTAGGCGTTCTAGTGGTACACTCTGTAATCATTATTTAACTACATGTAAACCACACAACAACCAAATTCTGTAAATTCAACATTGTAATCTTTATAGAGAATAAACTTTGAATTGAATTGAATTGAATTGAAAAGGCTGTGATAATATGAAATGTTCCAGTTGTTGTATGTTTGGAAGCGACCGCGGTGGCTGGCTGGTTTGTAAACACTGGCACCGAACGGACAAGTGAGGCGCGCTCAGGTCAAAGTGGACGCGTATGGTACGGAACAAATAGCGCTGGTCGGGTTTTTAAGCGCTAGTTGAGGCAAAATTTTTGCGTTAAAATGTATCGCTAGTCAGATTTATCATTAATCGATGCCATCGCTGGTTAAGGGTCCACTGTATATAATACTTGTCCCTTACCAAGATATGGTTCCATCATTGTCCTAACCACATCACCAGAGATACCCAATAACTTCCTGGTATCTCTCAATGTATTACTGCCAGTGTACACAATTATATGCAAAACCAGACCACTTTTGCAATCACACAGTACAAAAAACTTTTTTACGACAGCGTTTCCTCTTGCTTGGTAATATACTGCTTGAACGACAGTCTGCCTTTGAACAAAATCAAGACTCGTCAATTTAACAAGCTTCCTGAAGGGATAAAATACATACCAGCACTTTTGTTTCGGGTACATAACACTTTTCCTGTTCTTATATAACCTGTTGCTTCTGTCAGGCCTTGTTTTGTCTGAGAAGTGAAAGCATACGTAACAGTAATCAAAAAACGATTCACTGGTATAATATCACTAAAACCTGCGGTTGAAATCAGGTGTTCCTTCGCCAGTATGTGGTGGACAGTGTGCTTATTACATGTGTCATAGGCATTATTGTGGCAAATAACAGGTACAACTTGCCACAGTTGTGTCCTCCACTGGTGTAGCCATGGGCCTTGGTGAAAAAAATTGTATTTGCCCTGGTGTACTCATAGTATGTGTTTTCTTTCCCTGATAATTTCCATCAGGGGTTCATTGAAGAATAACTGAAAGCATTCCAGTTCAGTGGCATTGTTCCCAAGTGTACACAATGGCATTATTCCACTTTGTGTTTCATCAAAGTCATGGGGATTGGGAACAAAATTGGCAACTTGCTGCCAATCCCAGATGTGGTCTGCTGGTGGGTTCTGGATATTGAAAGGTGGTTGTGGTTGTGCAGGTTGTGATTGTGGGTGTTGTGGGAGTGTGGGGGTGCTTGAGAGTGGTTGTGGCTGTGCTGAGTTAGCAGTATGGGTAGTAGTGTGGCCCGCTGCTGGTGCCACATGACTCGTGCCACCGCCAACATCACCACCACCATCACCTTCGGCCCCACACACATTACACATCCCCAACGTAACAATATCATCATCTTCACTCTCAAACCATACCACGGGCAGGGATGGGTTCTATCCCCACCGTGGGGCGGGGGATAGAACTCCAGATAAAACTCCAGACCGACGGTCTGGAGTTTTGAGACTCTCTGATCGCGGGTTCTATCCCCGCCCCTGGTATGGTTTGTTTGCAATCGTGTCATTACGATTTCGTGAGTCATCTTCACTCTCAGGTCGTGGTGTAGGGACACGGGATGCTACGGATGCCTTGGAAGAGCATATGGCACACTACCAGAATGCATGCTGTCGTACATACTGCGATTTCACTGGCGAATATTCCCCCTCACTGTCACAACTCGAGCTGCTTTGAATAACTTAGAAAACACCATTATTATCACTTTCACTGCTCAAATCCGAGTCCTGTAGACAGGGAAATAGTTTCCTTTTTCGTCCTGGTACAGGTGAATGTGAATGAAACGACCCAGCACCAGAGGTGGAAGGCTGAGGGTCATCTGGGTTTTCATCACTAATTACATTATCCTGGGCACTGCTTTCGGTCACACCTCTTGAAAACCACGGAACTTCACTTTCACTGGCACTTCCATCGCTGTTAGAACTATCACTTGAGAACAGAAGACCTCCAATTCGGCGAGGAGTGAGGTACTTCGTACCACGAGGCATGGTGAACAAGGACTACCAAGATGGCGTTCCCACAATGCACCAATGAGTCCCTGATTTTTTTTCACAGGGTGCACACCCACCAAGCAGACCCATTCTCTCACATGTAGGCCTACCAGCTTTCTCCCACTTGATTTGAAGCTGCTAGAATTTGCGCGTATTAATACATCGGAAACATTGGCTCGTAAACCATACCCCCGGCCGGGATTGAACCCGCGGTCATAGAGTCTCAAAACTCCAGCCCGTCGCGTCATATTGGCTCGTAAGTCGTACATATACGACCGAAGCAGTCAAAGAGTTAATTAACCTACCAAAACTCTTTCTGCTACATCTTCCTCATGTTCATCACTGCTTTCTCCTCCACTGGCTTGCTGCTGTGGATTTATAACCATCTGCACAATTTCTGAGTCAGTATAATGATGAAATTTGAGTCAGTATAAACATGAAATCTGAAATTATGCTAGCCGAAATTAGTGCCGGATTACTGATGGAACCGGATAACTGATTGCCAGATTAGTGATGGCCGACCTGTAATAATTTATAACAACAACTTATAATAATAATTTATAATAATAATTATAATAAATCGCTCTGGAGCTCTTTAAATGTCGTATGTATTTCGTATAGGTTTGGAAGCTGACATTTAAAGCACTCCAGAGCGATTATTATTATTTTAGTATTATATTACTATTATTATGATTATTATTATTATTATTATTATTATTACCACCCACATACTTTGTTCACCGAGTCTAATCATTTCTTAAGCTGCCACGATACACCAAGAATATAAACACACACATGAACACACCAGCTAACTCCTTTACTGTGAACTTCTTTTGTACTTCTTCCATTTTCCTGTTGTTTTTCCTCTTTCAAGAGGAAAAAACAGGAAATTTGTACAAATATATAGTCTTGGAGACTGTGAAAACTAATGTACTGTGTGGCTGTAGGAAGGAGATACAGATGCTTGACACTGAGATGCTGCACTGCCTGTTCATGACCCAAGTTCTTGTACAGTATACAACAACAACTCATCGGAGAGCCCATCATAACTCCAAGTTGTCAGTAAACGAGTACATCGGTAAATGAGAAGAGGCTGTATTTCATGTGAAGATCTACAGAGTTAGCTCTTATTTCTATTTCTTCATTATCCTTCATATCTAAACCACATATTAACAGCTCCATTAGTGCTACTTCTTACATTTGCTCCCCTCATAACGAATTTTTAAACATGCAACACAAAGCATACCTGTTTTGGTTGCCACCTCTACCTCCTCTAAATCTTGTAGACCATCTCTGATTGGCAGGCATTCTGAAAAATTAAAATACAGTATAATTTTATATAGAAAATTTCAATTAAATATAGTGGGTGCTTGATTATCCAAACTTCAGTTGGAACCCCTACATACTAGGGGTTTCTAATTCTTGGAATTGATTATCCAAAATTTTAAGTGGTGGACAACCCATGAATAAACAGATTATTTGTGGACTGCTTTGCAGTGCCCATTCTTTGGGGGCCTGGCACATGACCCTTAACATGAAAACTACTTGGAGTCACCTGGAGAATGTTCTCATATCCAAATCTTTTGCTGATCATTCTCTGTTTTGACTTTACAGACACATGACACCATACTGCAGCTCTTAACAGAGAAGTCACTGCTGTCTTCAAAAGATATTAAAAGAAAAATTATTTTCTATCACATTTTGGGTAAAATTAACAGTGACAGGGAAAGGGATTTGGCCTGGCACTGAATAGAAAATGCAGCATCATTACACAGTATTTAAGAAGAGAGGGCAGTTGACGAGGTGAGGAAATTCCCCATCAGTTCCTGTTGGAGAGAGATGTGGAAACAAGCAATGAATATCTTCAGTAGTTTCTCAAAATTTCAATGAAGAGACGAGAAGTGAGGCTGGTTCATCAGCTTGAAGGCCAAAGTTCTGATGACATATGAAGAAGTCATAGGTACAGGAGCTGCTCATGTCACAATGAGCAATATTCAAGAATGAGGAAATTAAAGAGATAATGTTAGTTGAACCTCAAGTATATAAAGATGGACTTGATTCTTTGAAATATAAAATACAGTGGAACGTCTAATTACGAGTGCATCCATGTGCGAGTTTTTCCAGATATGAGCAGTTGCTCGGTTGATTTTATGCTTCCAGACACGAGCGAAATTTTCAGATGTGAGCGGGCCTCAAAGGAGGTTCCTTGACGTTGGTGAGGGGCTCTTACTCTTGATCTAGGGAATTGGATCTCATTTGTTTGTTGGACTATCTTATTGAAACTTGGGCAATGTATGATGGAAAGCTGTTTCTTAATGTACACCAAGAATGAAAGAAATCGGACCATAAATAACGGAGTTCACTTCTCAGTCATTAGCCTCCCCTTAGCAGTATAATTTTTGTATGCTTTCTATGGTTGTATTCTCGTTTTTTTTTTTTGTCTCATTTGATAGATGGAAGATATACTACAGAAATAGATATGATTTTGATTGATTTCAAGACGAAAAGTACCTCGAAATTGAGCTCAAAGTAGCAGAAATGTTCGATTCTTTGGCAATGTTCAAGAGTAAACAAATGACTCACCGTCCAATACCTGTTGATTGGCACTGCCCCTTAACCTT
>NW_026505073.1:0-17808 GCF_026875155.1 Cherax quadricarinatus
GTTGTCTTGAAGTTTTAAAGTTTTAAATAATTGGGAGAATTTTGGTATTGTTAAATTTTTGAGTGTTTTTATTTATCCACAAGTAAGGGTTTTTTAGAAGATTTTAAAATTGATTTTCAGACTGGGTTACTTAAAGAACTAGTAATAAATTTAACGTTTTTTGGGTCCTTTATATGCAAGAGTTTTTACAACAGTGTGATATGACAGGGGGAACATCAAAAAGAGATCTGTGTCTTGTTTAAGGTCGTGTGCCTGTTAAGGTTGATGAAAAATTTTGAGTGGGGGGGTTTTTAAGTTTGCGTGTATTGTTCTATGTAGTATGGCACATGAATAAGTTTGGATGTTCTTTTGGGAGAAAATTTTTAGATTTTTTGAAATTGGTGGAGTGTGCCGCGATGGGAATTTGTTATCATTCTGACGCTTTGTTTTGCGGGGTTTTTGAGGCTTAGGTGATTTGATGTTGTTTATCCCCATGCAAAATTTTCCAAAGGATAAGGGTAATGAGTGAAATGAACAGTGCAAGGGAGCTGATTGGGGAACATAGAATTGTACTTGATATAGGCCTACGTCTTAGGATTTTTTTGGGAAATTTTGTTGAGATGTGTCTGAATTTTTGAGGCTACGTCTAGTGGTTCTGGGAATTTTCCCTCTGTGATCTTGTCATGGGTGATCCTTTTATGTTCTGTTCCAAACTGAAAAATTTTGTTTTGTCATTTTTTGGTAATTTTATTCATCACATCCGGGAGATTTTTTCTGAAAATCACATTGACAGTTTTGGCGACATGGCTGGGTTTGGGGGTTGAGAAGACTAGATGTCACTACAAATAATATGGGTTTGAATAGCTGTGATTTTTTGGGAGGTATTGTTTTAATGAGAAAGAGAGGGGTCCTGGGACACTTCCCTGTAGGTTTCTCGTGTTTGGGTTGTGTGAACAGTTTGCACCTTTTTGTGTACACGTATTCTTCTGTTACACAGATGTAATGGGAGATTAAACAGTTAGCAAGTAGGCAGAAATGCATCAGAGGTAAAAGGGGGAAGGGGGGTGTAAGGCACCGGGAAATTTTGATATTTTTTAATGATGAGGAAAAGGGGGTGCAGGTCATGGGGCAAAAGAGTGTTGGGTCATGGGGAAAAAAGGGGTTTTTAGGTCTGAGGAAAAAAATTGTGTTAGGTCATGAGGTAAAAAGGGTTGGTCAAAAGGGAAAAAAGGGGTGTAGGTCTGAGGAAAAAGGGTGAGGTATGAGGAAAAAGGTGTTAGGCCATGAGTAAAAACTGTTTAGGCATGAGGAAAAAGGGTGTTGGGTCATAGGTAAAAAAGGGTTGGTCATAGTAAAAAGGGTGTTAAGGAAAAAAGGGTTTTTACAAGAAAAAAATTTTATATATAAAGGGCAATACAAGAAAGAAAAGAGGGGGTAAACACTTGGGAGAGAGGCAAAAAAAAAAAGCCAAGTGAAAAAGGGGCAAATATTGTCAAAAATTTTTGTTTAAAATTTAAAATTTTTTTTGAAGAGATAAATCTTCCAATAATTTTAAAATGATTGAAAAAAGAAATTGGGTGAGACACTAAATCCTCTCATATTATTTTGAGCAAATTTCCTAAAAAAAATTGTAGGTAATTGATACTCTTACATTAAGTAAGAACAGTGGGGTCAAACTTTGTAAATTTTAACTTGCTTTAACCCTTCAGGGTTTTTGGCCGTACATACGGGTACCCCCAGGGTTTTTTACGACTAGTACCCAAATTTTATGCCCTCAATCTAGTGAGAGAAAGCTGGTAGGCCTACATAGAAAGAATGGTCTATTGGGTTTTAGTGGGCCATATAAAAAAAATCCTGCACACACAGTGCGTAAAGAAAAAAAAAAATTTTTACCATGTTTTGGTTAAAAAAGGACTTTGCACTGTATTTTCATATGGGAATTATTATTTTTAATTCTAGTTTTCCTGGGGCTCATTTTTTAAAAATGGAAAAACAATTACAAAATTGAGATTTATTTTGACTATTTTGCAATGAAAATACCTTTAAAAATTTAGCTCAAAGTAGCAGAAATGTTGATTTTTTCCAAAATTCAAAATAAACAAAACATGCTAACACCAATACCATCAAAGGTGAGTCTAATATTCTTTCCAAAGGGACTGTATTTTTTAACATTTTTTACACTAATGCCCCAGTCCATAAAAAAATCTTCTATTTTTGTAAGAATAAAATTTGAAGTGGGGAAACCAAAGAAATATAAGGGGGCCTGGGGGTGTGGCGACGAACAGAGAACTTGTTATTTTAGTGCCAGGAATGTCTTTCTTTTTATTCTGGGCTCTGTTTGGAAAAATTGCTCTTTTTAAATTTTTGTGAAAATTTGGGAAAAAAGCTAAATTCGGTAAATGGTGGTTTTCTTGTACTCATCGATAGAAAAAATGGAGTTCCAAAACGAAATATTATGATTTTTGTCGACTAGTACACTGGAATTGCGAAAATAGGGGTCAAGGGGCAAAATCGCCGTGCGTAAAACATCATAGAGACCGCTAACTTCCCGAGAGCAAATTCCGTAATTTTTTTCCCCAAATTTCCCTACTTTTGGTGTCATTATTATGGGAAAAAATTCCCCCCCCTACTTTTCAAAGAATTTTTTTTTTTTTTTAAATTTGGGAACCCTGGAACAAGTCTGGAGGGGGCCTGTGGACCTTGAAAGGATTAAATTCTGATCATTACTTTTATTATTTAAAGCATTATAGAATTAATGTAGGCCTTCTGGTAAAAAATAAACTAAAGAGGCTCTAACAAAACTAACATTCTACCAAAAATTTATTTTATGAAATAACGCACTTTTAAAACTACAAAACCTCCATAAAAAACTTTTAGGTTGTAATGGTTTTTCCCCACATACACTCACTTTTAAGTTCAAAGGAAATTGTGCCTTGTCATCTGAGCACCAAAGGGGAACTCTTCCTGGGTTTTTTTTTCCTTATCCACACATTAAGTACTGGGGAACTTTTTTCCCTCTTTTTACCACAAAGGGCTCTTTTAAAATTTTTTTAACATTAACTGCTTTCTGCAAACCTTATTTTTTTTTTTCTTTCTTCTAATTTTATTAAGGATGATTTATTCACACAAAATTACTAACATTTTCTGCACTTCGTATAGACTGAATTAAATCAGGGTTGTTTTTATTTATTTGCTCCTCCCTCACTACTATTCCTCTTAGGTCCATGTTAATACCAAAAAAGGATACGGGGGATAAAAAATACAAAATCTTTGATGATTAAAATTGAGTGAGAGAGAAAATGGTGCCAACTGCACCTAATTGTGTGGCACAGCAAGGGGGAATGATTATACCCTGAAATCACGCCCGTAGCTCAAGCTGAGTTTGCGGGAAAAAATTATAGTGTGCATCCCCAAATATTGAATGAAATTTTTATATACGTAAATCACAGCATGTTACCCCATAGGGTGCACTTTAAAACAAAAAGATTAATTTATCATTGCTTAACCCTTTCAGTTCCAGACCCCTATCTAAAAATTGTTCTCAGGACTAAAATTTTAAAAAAAAAAAATTCTTAAGTTTAAAAGGAAATTTTTTTGTGGGAAGAAACAAAAAAAAATTTTAGTACTTACCAAGATATAGAGGGTGAAATTGACAGCAAATGACCTGGGGGCGGGAACATCGGTGGGTGCCATGCACTTTTTATTTTTTTTTTTTTTTTTAGTTTTTTTTTATATTTTTTTTGCTTTTCTAAAATTTTTTTTTTTCCAGTAACTTTTGTGTCGTGTGACACCAATATAATGCACAATGAATGTATCCCACCGTTGTATGCAACTCAAAAAACCCCACTATATTTTCATTATTTTATTATTTACAAAACTTTTTTACCAAACAACAGTAAAAAAATTTTTTTTATAAGGTCTATCATTTAACTATACACATTTTAGTCACGGGCATGTTTTCCCAGAACGCTGCAGTTTGTGAACTCTTTGAAACAGGGTTATGCACGCTGTTTTTAAAACTCCCCACACACAAAAGTGTGTCTGCATTTTTTTGGGGAGCATTTTGTTGCATAACATTACAAAATCCTTTTGAGCACTTGCTTCTTAGTAGGAGGAATGTTTTCTAGAAGTGTTCACTACTCAAAAAAAAGGGGATTTTGGGGATCAGTTTTAGGGCAGTTTTGAGCAAGTGTTACCTGGGAAGTAGAATCCCCCCATCCACTGACCAACCTGGGTTTCAGTTATCCGTGTTTTTCTGTGGCCCAAAAATACCCTTTTAATTTTTCATAATAATGGCCCCAAAGCACAAAGTAGAGAGTTGGCGGGGGGGGTTCTTCAAGCCCCAAGAAAAAGCTGTGAAGTGCTTCCCATAGTGAAAAAAAATTTATTCCCACTTTTAGTAAATTTATCAGTTAACTTTATAATGGTATGAAAGGACTTACATATAAGGTTGCACTTTTTGAGTTTTGGGTATCCCAGCTTCAGTACCCCCGGGCAGGTCCTTGGAAATATCCCCTGGGATATGGGGTCCATTGTACTAAATAATATTGTCTGACACAGAAAAACCAAATTCCCATATGGGCTGTTGCTGGTTTTCATCGGTATATACAAGATGAAAATTCCACAGCTGGAAGAGGGTTTCATGTACCACTCTAAAACCCTTTCAAATCAATTGGGAAGCCAACGCATTTTGCAAACCAAACGCATTAGAATGATTGGGCAAAGCAGCATTTTTTCGAATGGGTTATTGGCTCTATCTTCCCTTTCAATGTCCCCTTTTATTTCGTTTTGGGGGAATATATTTCACAACCACACATTTTTTTCATGTGACCAAGTCCAGATGTCATTGGCAGGAAAAAACCCCCCCACCTCACAAATGAGTCCTGAATGAAAAAAAGGCATATTTTTTTCGATTCCCATGCACAAACGTCATGTTTTACATGCAGGGAAAATTTCTGAGTAAGGGGGTTTTGTACCCTTACCCCGTATATAATTGTGTCCTTTACCCAAAATATGGTTCCATCATGTTCCACCCCATCACCCGAGATCCCCCAAAAACTTTCTGTATCTTTTTCTTGCAGTTTTTTATTTCCCGTTACACATTACTACACAAGCGAGACTATTTTACAATCACAAAGCCACACACTTTATACCAAAGCGTTTCCCTTGCTTGGGAAATACTGCTGGAACAACAGTCTAAACCCTTTTAACAAAAACAAAAACTCATCACAGCTTCTTAAAGGGGTAAAAAAACTAGTGAACTTCTGTTTCAGATACATAAAAACATTTTTAATCTTTATAACCTGTTTTTTGTCAGGCATTTTGTCAAGAAGGGGAAAATCTGTTAATGGATAATATCACTGAAGGCCGCTAGGTAGAAATTAGGAAAAAGGGTAGACCATATATAAAGTATACGAATTGACCTAGTTTTTAACATGGGGGCAGAAACATTATTAGGTAAAAAAAAAAAATACACCTCAGCACGTTTTTTCCTTCCACGGGTTTTTGTTGGCCCTGGGAAACCATTGTGTTTGCCACGGTATACTCATAGTATCGTTGCTTTTCCCCGACAATAATTTTTATCAGGGGGTTTATAAAAAAAAGAGTTCAAAAATTCCCGTTCACTTGCAGGTTTTTCCAAGGTACACTTTTTGGGAAATTTAAATTCAACTCTTTTTTCTTTTCAATTTTACATTTTAATCAATTCTTACAAAAATGGGTTTCCCCAAAGACCCCTATTAGCCTAGGCATTTGGCTGACTTAAATTTAAAAGGCTTACTGACTACTTTTCACTAAAGAAAAAATCATGGTTTTAAGTATCTATTTTTATAAGTGAATCAAAATTTTTACAAACCAAAGGATACATTCATGTATTCAAAAATGCTTTTTATGAAACATGATTCAGAAGTAGTTTACAGTAGTGTACACTATGAGACTGCTACATTTTGGTGAAGGGCAATACTGGTTTTGGTAGGTATGTATACTGTACTTCTATGTGGTAATTTGTCAATATATATGAGCTTGGTTGTCTAGTCTTGAAGTTTTAAGATTTAGATAATTGGTAGATTTATTGTTAATGTTAAATATTGAGTATTGAGTATTTAGTCTAGGGTGATTAAGTGGCTTTTGAGGAGAGTCTTAAATTGATTTTCAGACCGGGTTACTTTGGTATTTTCTGGTAATGAATTCCAAATTTTGGGGCCCTTTATGTGCATAGAGTTTTTACACAGTGTGATATGGACACGGGGTACTTCACAAAGAGATCTGTGTCTTGTGTTATGGTCGTGTGTCCTGTTAAGATTGGTGAGGAAAAGTTTAAGTGGAGGGTTTATGTTTGCGTGTATTGTTCTATGTATGTAGTAGGCACATGAATAAGTATGGATGTTCTTAATGGTGAGCAGATTTAGATTTTTGAATATTGCAGGAGTATGCTGTCGGGAATTTGTTATCATTTTAACTGCTGCCTTTTGCTGGGTTATTAGTGGTCTTAGGTGATTTACTGTTGTTGATCCCATGCACAAATTCCACTGTGAGTGTCATCAGATTGATGGAGATTGTGTAAAAAATTTGCATGTTGCTCCCAATCCCAGATGTGGTTGTGCTGACTGTGGTTGTGTGTGTGGGTGGTTGAGGATGCCCTGGGTTGTTGATTTTCTGAGTGAGGGTGATGACTCCCAGCCTGGGCTGCTGCTAGTGCCGCATCCTGCCTGGGCTGCTGCTAGTGCCGCATCCTGCCTGGGCTGCTGCTAGTGCCGCATCCTGCCTGGCACCACCACCACCGTCTGCTGCATGCCATTTATTATCCATCCCAATTGTAGCAACTCCATTGTCACTTTCACTGTCTGTTGCTGGTACAGTGGACCCTGAATTTTGTGATAAATCCATTGCAAAGAGTCTGCCGAAAGTCGAAATTCAAGAATGTCGAAACCTTTTTCTCCATAAGAAATAATGTAAATCCAATTAATCCGTTCCAGACACCCAAGAGTATAAACAAAAATAATTTTTCTTATAGATTAAATATAGATTTACATACAGAAAAGAATGAGCAATCAAGTATAAAACAATAATAACATCACAATTACCTTTATTGAAGACTCTTGTTGGTGTATGGAAGATGGAAGGAGAGGAGAGGATGGAGAAGTCACTGGACTCTTGTCACAAAAAACTGTCCAAAGAGCTCTTGCAGTTCTACCTCTACCACCATCACTACCACCCTCTACCACCATCACTACCACCCTCTACCACCATCACTACCACCCTCTACCACCATCACTACCACCCTCTACCACCATCACTACCACCCTCAAAACCACCACCCACAAACCACCCCCTAACCACATCACTACCACCCTCTACCACCATCACTACCACCCTCTACCACCATCACTACCCACCCTCTACACCAAATCACAAACCACCCTCTACCACCATCACAAATCACTACCACCCTCTCCCACCATCACTACCACCTCTACCACCACCACCTACCACCCTCTACCACCACCACTACCACCCTCAAACCACCATCACTACCACCCTCTACCACCATCACTACCACCCTCTACCACCATCACTACCACCCTCTCCCACCATCACTACCCCCTTACCACCATCACTACCACCCTCTACACCATCACTACCCCCCCACCACCACACTATTCACCCTCTACTACCATCACTACCACCCCTACCACCATCACTACCACCCTCTAACCACATACCACTAAACCCACTCCCACCCTCTACCCCCAATCACTACCACCCTCTACCACCATCACTACCACCCTCTACCACCATCACTACCACCTCTACCACCATCACACCACCCTCTGCCACCATCACTACCACCCTCTAACCACATCACACCACTCTACCACATCCCCCTAACCACCCTCTACCACTCACAACCCACTACACAACCCTTTCTACCACATCACTACCACCCTCTCCCACACCAAAATCACTCCCACCCTCTACCACCATCACTACCAACCCTCTAAAAATTAAAACTACCACTAAATCACTACCACCCTCCCCAAACCTTTACTCCCACCCTAAATACAACCACCCTACCACCATACTAACACCCTTACCACCTTTTACTACCCCACCCTCTACCACTATCATACCACCCCCCTACCACCTCACCACATCACTACCAAACCCCCAAACCCCCATCACAATCACTAACCACCCTCTAATCACTACCACCCTCTACTCCCATCAAAACCACCTCTCCCAAAACTTACTAACAATCTACCACTACACTACCACCCCTCTAACCACTCACATCATTTACCGCCTCACCCTCTACCACCACACTAAACACTACCACCATCCTCCTCCCTCTAACATCCACCACCCTCACTCTATCACTACCACCCTCTACCACCAACACTACCACCCTCTACCCCCTTTTCACTACCAAACCCTCTACCACCACAATACCTCCCCTACCCCCAAACACTACACCCTCTACCACATCACAACACCCTTTCTAACCATACCACCCTTAACCATACCACCTCTATCATACACCCTCTCACCATCAACCACCCTCACCACCATTCTCACCCTCTAACCACACACAAACACCCTCTACCAATTCACAATCACTACCCCCACCAATACATAACACCCTCTACTACCATACTACCACCCTCTACATAATCACTACCACCCTCTACCAACCATAAACTACAACCTCTACAATCACTACCACCCTCAAACCATATCACTCACTACCACCCTCTACCACACAACACTACCACCCTCTACCCCACACCCCCTATATCAACCACCCTCTACCACCATCACTACCACCCTACACCATCACTACCACCCTCAAAACCACCATCACTACCCCCCTCTACCAACCATCACTACAACCCTCTACCACCATCATACACCCTACCACCATCACTACCACCCTCTACAACCACTACACCTCTACCACCCCTCACCACCCATCAACACCACGCCCCCTCTACCACCATCACACCACCTCTACCACCACCAACCACTCCACCTCACCACATCTCTACCACCCTCTCCCACTATCACTACCACCCTCACCACCATCACAACATACAACCCCTCCTACCACATCATACCACCCTCTACCACCATCACTAACCACCCTCTACCACCATCACTACCACCCTCTACCACTATCACTACCACCCTCTACCACCATAAACTACCACCCTCTACACCACACTACCACCCTCTACCACATCACTACCACCCTCAACACCATCACTACCCCCCTCTACCACCATCACTACCACCCTCTACCACTATCACTACCACCCTCTACCACCATCACTACCACCCTCACCACCATCACTAACCACCCTCTACCACCATCACTACCACCCTCTACCACCATCACTACCACCCTCTACCACTATCACTACCACCCTCTACCAACCATCACTCCCACCCTCTACCACCATCACTACCACCCTCTACCACTATCACTACCACCCCTCTACCACTATCACTACCACCCTCTAACCACCTCACAATCACTACCACCCTCTACCACTACACTACACCCTCCCCACCACACTACCACCTCACCACCATCACTACCACCCTCTACCACTATCACTAACCACCCCTATCACCACCCACTCCCAAACCCCCCTACCACCATCACTACCACCCTCTACCACCATCACTACCACCCTCTAACCACATCACTACCACCCCTACCACCACACAATCACTACCACCCTCTACCACTATCACTACCACCCTCTACCCCCATCACTACCACCCTCTACCACTATCACTACCACCCTCTACCACCATCACTACCACCCTCTACCACCACACTACCACCCTCAAACCCACATCACTACCACCCTCTACCACTACACTACCACCCTCTACCCCCATCACTACCACCCCTACACTATCACTACCACCCTCTACCACATCACTACACCCTCTACCACCATCACTACCACCATCACAAACCACCCTCTACCACCATCACTACCACCCTCTCCCACACACTACCACCCTCTACCACCATCACTACCACCCTCTACCACCATCACTACCACCCTCTACCACCATCACTACCACCCTCACCACCATCACTACCACCCTCTACCACCATCACTAACCACCCTCTACCACCATCACTACCACCCTCTACCACCATCACTACCACCCTCTACCACCATCACTACCACCCCTACCACTATCACTACCACCCTCTACCACCATCACCCCACCATCACTACCACCCTCACCACCATCACTACCACCCTCTACCAATCACACCACCATCCTACCACCCTCTACCACTATCACTACCCCCCTCTACCACCATCACTACCACCACACTACCACCCTCTACCATCACTACCACCCTCTACCACCATCACTACCACCATCACTACCACCCTCTACCACCATCACTACCACCCTCTCCCACCATCACTACCACCCTCTACCACCATAAATACCACCCTCTACCACCATCACTACCACCCCACCACCATCACTACCACCCTCTACCACCATCACTACCACCCTCTACCAACATCACTACCCACCCTCTACCACCATCACAAACCACCCCCTACCACCACACTACCAACCCTCTACCACCATCACACCACCCTCTACCACCATCACAACACCCTCTACCACCATCACTACCACCCTCTACCACTATCCAACCCTCTACCACCATCACAAACCACACCCCAAACCACCATCACTACCACCCTCTACCACCATCACTACCACCCTCTACCACCATCACTACCACCCTCTACCACTATCACTACCACCCTCTCCCAAACCATCACAAACCACCCTCTACCACCATCACTACAACCCTCTACCACTATCACTACCACCCTCTACCACTATCACTACCACCCTCTACCAACCATCACAATCACTACCACCCTCTACCACCATCACTACCACCCTCTACCACTATCACTACCACCCTCTACCACCATCACTACCACCCTCTACCACCATCACACCACCCTCTACCACCACCTACCACATCACTACCACCCTCTACCACCATCACTACCACCCTCTACCACCATCACTACACCCTCTACCACCACACTACCACCCTCTACCACTATCACTACCACCCTCTACCCCCATCACACCACCCTCTAACCACCATCACTACCACCCCCCTACCACTATCACTACCACCCTCTACCACATCACACTACCACCCTCTACCACTATCACTACCACCCTCTACCACTATCACTACCACCCTCTACCACTATCACTACCACCCTCTAAACCACCATCACTACCACCACACAACCACCCTCTACCACCATCCAAACCACCCTCTACCACTATCACTCCCACCCTCTACCACCATCACTCCACCCTCTCCCAAACCATCCTACCACCCTCAAACCACCATCACTACCACCCTCTACCACCATCACAAACCACCCCTCACCCATCACTACCACCCTCTACCACCATCACTACCACCCTCTACCACCATCACTACCACCCTCACCACCATCACTACCACCCTCTACCACTATCACTACCACCCTCTACCACCATCACTACCACCATCACACCACCCTCTACCACCATCACTACCACCCTCTACCACATCACTACCACCACACTACCACCCTTACCACTATCACTACCACCCCTACCACCATCACTACCACCATCACTACCACCCTCTACCACCATCACTACCCCCCCTCTACCACCATCACTACCACCCACTACCACCTCTACCACCATCACTACCACCCTCTACCACCATCACTACCACCCTCTACCACCATCACTACCACCCTCTACCACCATCACACCACCCTCTACCACCATCACTACCACCCTCTACCACCATCACTCCCAAACCCTCTACCACCATCACTACCACCCTCTACCACCATCACTACCACCCTTACCACCATCACTACCACCCTCTACCACCATCACTACCACCCTCTACCACAATCACTACCACCCTCTACCACCATCACTACCACCCTCTAACCACCATAAACTACCACCCCACCACTATCACTACCACCCTCAACCACCATCACTACCACCCACAAACCCCCATCACTACCACCCTCTACCACAATCACTACCACCCTCTACCACCATCACTACCCCCACCCTCTACCACCATCACAAACCACCCTCTACCACCATCACTACCACCCTCTACCACCATCACACCACCCTCTACCATATCAAAACCACCCTCTACCAACATCACTACCACCCTCTACCACCATCACTACCACCCTCTACCACTATCACTACCACCCTCTACCACTATCACTACCACCCTCTACCACCACACAATCACTACCACCCTCTACCCCCTATCACTACAACCCTCTACCACCAAACACAAACCACCCTCTACCACCATCACTACCACCCTCTACCACTACACTACCACCCCTCTACCACCATCACTACCACCCTCAAACCCCATCACTACCACCCTCTACCACCATCACTACCACCCTCTACCACTATCACTACCACCCTCTACCACCATCCAATCACTACCACCCTCTACCACTATCACTACCACCCTCTACCACCATCACTACCACCCTCTCCCACTATCACTACCACCCTCTACCCCCAATCACTACCACCCTCAAACCACCATCACTACCACCCTCTACCACTATCACACCACCCTCACCCTATCACTACCACCCTTTTACCACTATCACTACCACCCTCTCCACAAATCACTACCACCCCCTACCACCATCACTACCACCATCACTACCACCCTCTACCACCATCACTACCACCCTCTACCACTATCACAAACCACCCTCTACCACCTCATCCACCCTCTACCACCATCACTACCACCCTCTACCACCATCACTACCACCCTCTACCACCATCACTACCACCCTCTACCACCATCACTACCACCCTCTACCACCATCACTACCACCCTCTCCCAAACCATCACTACCACCCTCTACCACCATCACTGCCACCCTCTACACATCACACCACCCCTCTACCACCATCACTACCACCATCACTACCACCCCAACCACCATCACTCCCAAACCCTCTACCCTATCACTACCACCATCACTACCACCCTCTACCACTATCACTACCACCCCACCACCATCACTACCACCATCACACCACCCCTACCACCTCACTACCACCCTCTACCACCATCACTACCACCATCACTACCACCCTCTACCAACCATCACTACCACCCTCTACCACCATCACTACCACCCTCTACCACCATCACTACCACCCCTACCACCATCACTCCCAAACCCCTACCACCAATCACTACCACCCTCTACCACCATCACTACCACCCTCTACCACCATCACTACCACCCTCTACCACCATCACTACCACCCTCTACCACCATCACTACCACCCTCTACCACCATCACTACCACCCTCTACCACCATCACTACCCCCCCTCTACCACCATCACTACCCCCCCTCTACCACCATCACTACCACCCTCTACCACCATCACTACCACCCTCTACCACCATCACTACCACCCTCTACCACTATCACTACCACCCTCTACCACCACCATTTTCATATTTTTCTTCAAAGTTTTTCTTTAATTCTATCATGTTTCTCACATTCTTTACCAAAGGGCTGACATTAGAAACTTTCTTTGGGCCTATGGTGACTTATTTAGCAGTTTCAAGCACAAAAAAGAATTGATTATTATATAATGTATCATAGGAAAGCGTGTGGGTTATGGTTACTTGCCCAGAAATAATGCCACACTGACTCTTGAATGTTGTGTTGGAACTTTTGTGTACGCCCAGCCGCATGGATGCATTCTGTATGACAGACGAATCGCGAGGATAATCACAAACTGCGAGGCTTTATTTTGACAAAAAAAACGTTGCCGAAAGTTGAAATTCACGAAGCGCAAGGGTCACAAAACTCGGGGTCCACTGTAATGTAAATCCAATTACAGTGGACCCCCGCATACCGATTTTAATCCGTGCAAGAAGGGTAATTGTTATGCGAAATAATCGGTATGCGAATGAATTTTCCCCATAAGAAATAATGGAAATCAAATTAATCCGTGCAAGACACCCAAAAGTATGAAAAAAAAAAATTTTTTACCACATGAAATGTTAATTTTAGTACACACAAACTGAAAAAGGCATGCACACTTACATGACACTTACTTTTATTGAAGATCTGGTGATGATTGATGGGATGGGAGGAGGAGAGAGTGTTAGTGTTTAGAAGGGGAATCCCCTTCCATTAAGACTTGAATTGTCGAGTCTTTTCTGGGGTTTCTTCCCTTCTTCTTTTAATGCCACTAGGACCAGCTTCAGAGTCACTGACTCTTTCGCACAACATATCTTCCCCTAGTGGCCTGTAAACCTCTCGTTCCTTTATGACTCCCTAAAGTGTTTCACAACATTGTCAGTGTAATAATCACCACACGGCTTGCAATAGCTGTGTGAGGGTGATTTTTTATCAAAAAGGTTTGCACTTCAAGCCACTTTGCACACATTTCCCCTTTAAACTTTGTAGTAGGCAACTTCTTCAATTTCTCTCTCCCCTCCTCTGAAACCCGTTTTCTCAGGTCTGGCCTCTTGCTCTTGAAGTTGATCTATCAGCTCATCATGGGTTTTTCTTCATGTCCTCCCCACCAACTCTTCCACATCCTCCCCACTAACCTCCAACCCCAAGGGCTTTCCCAATTCCACAATGGATTCCTCAACTGGCATAATCCTCTCAGGGTTAGCCTCAAACCCTTCAAAATCCCTTTTGTCTACACATTCTGGCCACAGTTTCTTTCCAAGCAGAGTTCAAGGTCTTCTTTGTCACTTCCCTCCCAAGCCTTACCTATAAGGTTTACACAATTGAGGATATTAAAGTGCTCTCTCCAAAACTCTCTTAGAGTCAGTTGAGTTTCTGAGGGCACTACAAAGCACCTTTCAAACAGAGCTTTTGTTACAGTTTTTTGAAATTTTGCAAAAACCTGCTGGTCCATGGTCTCAGGAGAGGAGTGGTAAATTTGGAGGCAAAAACTTGATGTTAATGAATTTCATGTCCCCATAAAGTCGCTCTGCCACGTCTGTAGGATGACCAGGGGATTGTCTAACACCAGGAGGCACTTAAGTTCTAATTTCTTTTCAGTTAGGTAATCTTTCACATTGGGGGCAAATGCATGGTGTAACCATCATAGAAAAAGTCTCTAGTGACCCATGCCTTACTGTTTTGCCCTCCACAGCACAACACAAATTCTCCTTTAGGACATTCTTTTGCCTGAACGGTCTGGGAGTTTCAGAGTGATACACTAATAAAGGCTTAACTTTGCAAACACCATAGCATTGGAACACATCAACAAAGTAAGCCTGTCTTTCGTAGGCTTATGTCCTGGAGTGCCTTTGCCTCCTGAGTAATGTAGGTCCTGCTTGGCATTTTCTTCCAAAACAGGCCTGTTTCATCACAATTAAAAAACTTGTTCAGGTTTTTCAGTCCTTCAGTCTCTATGTACTCCTTGAATTCATGCACATTTTTTTCAGCCGCTTTGTGGTCCGAACTGGCAGCCTCACCATCCCTTAAACACACTATGAAATGCCACTACGCTTCTTAAATCTCTCAAACCAAACCTTTGCGGGCCTTAAATTCACTCACATCAGCACTAGTTGCAGGCATTTTTTTTAATTAAATCCTGATGCAACTTCCTAGCCTTTTCGCTTATGATCGCTTGAGAGATGCTATCTCCTGCTAGCTGTTTTTCATTTATCCACACCAATAAGAGTCTCTCAACATCTTCCATCACTTGCATCTTTGTTTCGAAAACACAGTTAAACCTTTGGCAAGAACGCTTCCTTGATTGCCTTTCTGGTGCCCACAATAGTAGCGATGGGTTTATTGGGGTTTCTTGTACAACCTGACCAGGTCGGCGATACGCACTCCACTTTCATATTTATCAATGATCTCTTTCTTCATTTCTATTGGAATTCTCACCCTTATTGCTGTAGGGTTGGCACTAGAAGCTTTCTTGGGGCCCATGGTCACTTATTTTCCAGAAACAGCACCGAAAACACTGTAATAATGCGAAATATTCCGATTGTATGCTTGGATGTTACCGCGGAGGCTGGCTGGTAAACAATGGCACGGGCGGCACATGTGAGGCTGGCTGAGGGCGCACATTGGACGCGTCTCGGACGAAAATCGGTGAGCGGGTTTTTAAGCGGTATGTGAGGCAAAATTTTTGCGATTAAAGCAAGCGGTATGCGGATTAATCGTTATGTGGTGCCATCGGTATGCGGGGGTCCACTGTAATCCGTTTCAGACTCCCAAAAGTATTAACAAAAATTATTTTTTTTATAGATTAAATATAAATTTACATACAGAAAAGAATGAGAAATCAAGTATAAAACAGTAATATCACACTTATCTTTATTGAAGACTCTTGTTGGTGTATGGAAGATGGGAGGAGGGGAGAGTTAGTTTAATATCTTTATGATGCATCCCATACGCATCCTGTGGGCAGTAATGAAAAGATTACAGAGGCATATAATGGGCCCAAGGACTGGGCCCCAAAGTTTTGATAGCAGAGCAAGTTACAAAGGTAATGAACTCCAGGTAGAAACATAAACACATATGCAGTTTAATGTAATCCTTTATTGACGTTTCACCCACACAGTGGGCTTTTTCAAGTGTCACACAGATCTACCTGGGGTGGAAGGTACGGGAGTATTTATAGTCATGTTCAGAATGTTGAGGTCAGGTGGAGAATGCCGCATCTGATGATCTACTGGGTGGGGTTATAGAGTCTTGGGTAGCTTGGCAGGGGTATTGGACAGGTTGTGAGTCTACTCACTGAGTTTGGAAGATCATTGATGTAAATGAGGAAGAGCAGGGGTCTCATGTAAGTAAATTTACTTATGTTTATATATGGCTACAATCATGAACAAATTATAAAGTAATGAGCAATTCACATGTCCACACCCAGTCACAACTGTAATGAGTTATTGGTGCAAATATTAATTGTTGGGTGGGTACTCACCTAGTGTGTGTGTGTGTGTGTGTCTGTCTCTCTGTCTCTGTCTCTCTCTGTCTCTCTGACTCTCTCTCTGTCTGTCTCTCTCTCTCTCTCTCTCTCTCTCTCTGTCTGTCTCTCTCTCTGTCTCTGTCTCTCTGTCTCTGTCTCTCTCTGTCTCTCTCTGTCTCTCTCTCTCTGTCTCTCCCTTTCTCTCTTTCTCTCTCTCTCTCTTTTTTTTTTTTTTTTTTTTTTTTTTACACAGGGTTTGACAAGGTTAAGGATCCCTAGCTTTATTGACAGCTATATTACAGGTTAAGGATTCCTAACTTTATTGGCAAGCTAAGAGCTGTTACCTACATCAGCTCATTTGAAAGCATTTTTATTGTTATGAGACATACAAGTAGGGAACAGGATGAAGTTGGAGCCATCTGTGGGCCAGCATTTTCATTTGATCAAACTGACTTTATCTCGTGACATCATTATGCGTACGAATGTGTTCCATACTCGAGTCATCCTGGGTATGTATGATCTCAGATGGAGTGATGTTCTGGAGAAGGGTACAGCCAGAGTGAAGTTGCTGCTTTCTGCCCGTCTTGTGGCATAAAAGCTTGTTTCACGCTGTCCCGAAGTGGATCCAAGTGTGGTATTTTGACAATATTGGCCTTGTACATAACAGTAAGGCCACCCACATCCCTCCTATGTTGAAGGCTCTGCTGAAATGACAGATCTATCTAGGATGGGTCCAGGCGAGAGATGAGACGTCTTGCTCTTTCTCTACTC
>NW_026505074.1:0-15975 GCF_026875155.1 Cherax quadricarinatus
TCCCTACCTTTATACCCAACCTCTTCCCTACCTCAAAACCCTCACCTCTTCCCTAGCCTCAATACCCCCACCTCTTTTCCCAACCTCAAACCCCCACCTCTTCCCTAGCCTCAATACCCCCACCCTCTTCCCTAGCATCAAAAACCCCACCACTTCCCCAGCCTCAATACCCCCACCTCTTCCCTAGCCTCAATACCCCCACCTCTTCCCTAGCCCCCAATACCCCCACCTCTTCCCTACCCCCAATACCCCCCACCTCTTCCCTAGCCTCAATACCCCCACCTCTTTTCCCCAGCCTCAAACCCCCACCACTTCCCTAGCCTCAATACCCCCCCTCTTCCCCTACCTCAATACCCCACCTCTTCCTACCCTCAAAACCCCCCCCCTTTCCCTACCCCCAATACCCTCCCCTCTTTCCTACCTCAATACCCCACCTCTTCCCTACCCTCAATACCCCACCTCTTCCCTACCTCAATACACCCACCTCTTCCCTACCTCAATACCCCCACCTCTTCCCTAGCCCAATACCCCCACCACTTCCCTACCTCAATACCCCCACCTCTTCCCTACCTCAATACCCCCACCTCTTCCCTACCTCAATACCCCCACCCTTCCCAGCCTCAATACCCCACCTCTTCCCTAGCCTCAATACCCCCACCTCTTCCTAGCCTCAATACCCCCACCTCTTCCCTACCCTCAATACCCCCACCTCTTCCCTACCCTCAATACCCCCACCTCTTCCCTACCCTCAATAACCCCACCTCTTCCCCTAGCCTCAATACCCCCACCTCTTCCCTAGCCTAATACCCCACCTCTTCCCTAGCCTCAATACCCCCACCTCTTCCCTACCTCATACCCCACCTCTTCCCTAGCCTCAATACCCCACCTCTTCCCTACCCTCAATACCCCCACCTCTTCCACAGCCTTCAATCCCCCACCTCTTCCCAACCTCAATACCCCCACCTCTCCTAGCCTCAATACCCCCACCTCTTCCCTACCCTCAATACCCCCACCTCTTCCCTAGCCTCAATACCCCCACCTCTTCCCTACCTCAATACCCCCACCATCTTCCCTAGCCTCAATACCCCCACCTCTTCCCTAGCCTCAATACCCCCACCTCTTCCCTACCTCAATACCCCACCTCTTCCCTAGCCTCAATACCCCCACCTCTTCCTAGCCTCAATACCCCCACCTCTTCCCTCCTCAATAACCCCCACCTCTTCCCTACCCTCAATACCCCCACCTCTTCCCTAACCCCCAATACCCCCACCTCTTCCCTACCCTCAATACCCCCACCTCCTTCCCTAGCCTCAATACCCCCACCTCTTTCCCTACCTCAATACCCCCACCTCTTTCCCTACCTCAATACCCCACCTCTCCTACCTCATACCCCACCTTTCCCTACCCAAACCCCACCTCTTCCCTACCCCCAATACCCCAACTCTTCCCAGCCTCAATTCCCCCACCTCTTCCCTAACCCTCAATACCCCTACCTCTCCCTAGCCTCAATTCCCCCACCTCTCCCTAGCCTCAATACCCCACCTCTTTCCCCAGCCTCAATACCCCCACCTCTTCCCTAGCCCATATACCCCACCTCTTCCCTAGCCTCAATACCCCCACCTCTTCCTACCCTCAATACCCCAAACCCCCTTCCCTACCTCAATACCCTCACCTCTTCCCTAGCCTCAATACCCCCACCTCTTCCCTAGCCTCAATACCCCCACCTCTTCCCTAGCCTCAATACCCCCACCTCTTCCCTAGCCTCAATACCCCACCTCTTCCCTACCCTCAATACCCCACCTCTTCCCTAGCCTCAATACCCCCACCTCTTCCCTAGCCTCAATACCCCCACCTCTTCCCTAGCCTCAATACCCCCACCTCTTCCCTACCCTCAATACCCCCACCTCTTCCCTACCCTCAATACCCCCACCTCTTCCCTACCCTCAATACCCTCACCTTTCCTACCTCAATACCCCACCTCTTCCCTACCCCAATACCCCCACCTCTTCCCTACCCTCAATACCACCACTTCTTCCCTACCCTCAATACCTCCACCTTTTCCCTTCCCCCAATTCCCCCACCTCTTCCCTACCCTTAATACCCCCACCTCTTCCCTAGCCTCAATACCCCCACCTCTTCTCCTAGCCTCAATACCCCACCTCTTTCCCTAGCCTCAATAACCCCCACCTCTCTCCCTAGCCTCAATACCCCCACCTCTTCCCTAGCCTCAAACCCCCACCTCTTCCCTACCTCATTTCCCCCCCACCCTCTTCCCTACCCTCAATACCCCCACCTCTTCCCTAGCCTCAATACCCCCACCTCTTCCCTAGCCTCAATACCCTCACCTCTTCCCTAGCATCAATACCCCACCTCTTCCCTAAACTCAATACCCCCCACCCCACCCTTCCCTAGCCTCAATACCCCCACCCTCTTCCCTAGCATCATACCCCACCACTTTCCCTAGCCTCATACCCCACCTCTTCCAAGCCTCAATACCCCCACCTCGCTTCCCTAGCCTCAATACCCTACCCCCACCTCTTCCCTACCCTCATACCCCCACCTCTTCCCTTAGCTCAATACCCCCACCTCTTCCTAGCCTCAATATACCCCCACCACTTCCCTACCTCAATAACCCCACCTCTTCCCTACCCTCAATAACCACCTCTTCCCTACCCTCAAAACCCCAACCCTTTCCCTACCCTCAATACCCTCAAAAGGATCAAAGACCCTCTTTCCTAGCCTCAATACCACCCCCAACTCTTCCTACCCTCAATACCCCCTACCTCTCCCTATCCCATCAATACCACCACCTCTTCCCTACCCTCAATACCTCCCACCTTGTCGCCTTCCCCAATTCCCCCACCTCTTCCCTACCCTTAATAACCCCCACCTCTTCCCTGCCCGTCAATCCCCACTCACTCCCTACCCTCAATACCCCTACCTCTTCTAGCCTCAATACCCCCCACCTCTTCCCAGCCTCAATACCCCCACCTCTTTCCTAGCCTCAATACCCCCACCTCCTTCCCTACCCTCATTACCCCCACCTCTTCCCACCCTCAATACCCCCACCTCTTTCCCTACCCTCAATACCCCCACCTCTTTCCCTAGCTCAGCTCAATACCCCACCTCTTCCCTACCTCAATACCCCCACCACTTCCCTACCTCCATACCAACCCCCACCTCTCCTACCCTCAATACCACCACATCTTCCCTACCTCAATACCGTTCCACACCTTTTCCTTCCCCCATTCCCCCACCTCTTCCCTACCCTTAATACCTACCACCACCTCTTCCTAGCCTCAATAACCCCCACCTCTTTACCTAGCCTCAATACCCCTCACCTCTTTCCTAGCCTCAATACCCCCTCCTCTTCCCTAGGCCCAATTCCCCCACCTCTTCCCACCCTCATACCCCCACCTCTTTCCCTAGCCTCAATACCCCCACCTCTACCCTAGCCTCTATACCCCCGACCAATTTCCTTTCTAGCCTCAATACCCCCACCTCTTCCCTAGCCTCAATACCCCCACCTCCTTTCCTAGCCTCATACCCCCACCTCTCCTAGCCTCAATACCCCCACCTCTTCCCTACCCTCAATACCCCCACCTCTTCCCACCCTCAATACCCCCACCTCTTCCCTACCCTCATTAACCCTCACCTCTTTCCTACCTTCAATACCCCCCCCACCGTCTCCCTACCCTCCATACCCCCACCTCTTTTCCCTACCCTCAATACACCACTTCTTCCTACCCTCAATACCTCAACCTTTTTTCTCCCTTCCACAATTCCCCTCCCCCACCCCTCTTCCCTACCCTTAATACCCCCACCTCTTCCCTACCTCAATTTACCCCACCTTCTTCCCTACCCTCAATACCCCTACCACGTCCCTAGCTTCAATACGCCCACCTCTTCCTAGCATCAATACCCCCAACTCTTTTCCTAGCCTCAATACCCCCCACCTCTTCCCTGAGCCTCAATACCCCCACCTCTGTCCCTACCCTCAATACCCCACCTCTTCCCTAGCCTAATACCCAACCTCCTTCCCTAGCCTCAAAACCCTCACCTCTTCCCTACCTCAAAACCCCCACCTCTTCCCTAACCTCAATACCCCCCCCCACCTCTTGATCCCTAGCCTCAATACCCCCACCTCTTCCCTAGCATAATACCCCACCACCTTCCCTAGCCTCAATACCCCCACCTCTTCCCTAGCCTCATACCCCCACCTCTTCCTTGCCTCAATACGCCCCCCCAACCCATCACCCCCCCTTTTTTTTTTATTCCTCCCTACCCTCAATACCCCCACCTCTTCCCAGCCTCAATAACCCCCACCCTCTTCCCTAGCCTCAATACCCCCACCAGTATTCCCTAGCCTCAATACCCATACCCCCACCTCTTCCTACCCTCAATACCCACACCTCTTCCCTACCCTCAAAAAACCCCCCACCCTTTCCTACCATCAATCCCCTCACCTCTTTCCTAGCCTCAATTAACCCCCAACCTCTTCCCTACCCTCAATAACCCCCCACCTCTTCCCTACCCTCACTACCCCCACCTCTTCCCTACCCTCAATAACCCCCACCTCTTCCTAGCCTCATAACCCCCACCACTTCCCTAGCCACAATAAACCCCCACCTCTTCCTACCCTCAATACCCCCACCTCTTCCCTACCCTCAAAACCCCCACCCTTTTCCCTCCCACAATACCCTCAACCTCTTTCTCCTCAATACCCCTACCCCCACCTCTTCCCTACCCTCAATACCCCACCACACTTCCCTACCCTCAAACCCCCACCTCTTCCCTACCCTCATACCCCCAACCTCTTCCCTACCCACAATTACCCCCACCTCTTCCAAGCCTCAATAACCCCAACCTCTTCTCCTAGCCTGCAATACCCACACCTCTTCCCTAGGCCTCAATTACCCCCACTCTTCCCTAACCACAATACCCCACCCTTCTTCCCTAGCCTCAATACCCCCACCTCTCCTAAGCCATCAATACCCCACCACTACCCTAGCCTCAAGAAATACCCCACCTCCTTCCTAGCCACAATACCCCCACCTCTTCCCTAGCCTCAATACCCCCCCACCTCTTCCCTTCCCTCAATACCCCCACCTCTTATCCCTAGCCTCAATACCCCCCCCTCTTCCCTAGCCTCAATACCCCCACCAATTCCCTAGACCTCAATACCCCACCTCTTCCCGACCCTCAATACCCCCACTCTTCGCCTACCCTCAAAACCCCCACCCTTCCCTAACCCTCAATACCCTCACCCTCTTTCCTAGCCTCAATACCCCCCACCTCTTCCCGACCCTCATACCCCCACCTCTTCCTACCCTCAATACCCCCACCTCTTCCCTACCACAATACCCCCCCACCTCTTGCCCTACCTCATACCCCCACCACTTCCTAGCCTCAATAACCCCAACCTCCTTCCCTACCCTCAATACCCCCAACCTCATCCCTACCCTCAAAAACCCCCACCCTTTTCCCTACCCTCAATACCCTCACCTCTTTTCCAGCCTCAATAACCCCCACCTCTTCCCTACCCTCAATACCCCCACCTCTTCCCTACCCTCAATACACCCACCTCTTCCCTACCTCAATAACCCCCACCTCTTCCCTAGCACATTACCCCCATCTTCCTATTCTCAATAATAACCCCGGGAACCACTTCCCTACCTCAATACCCTCCCACTATTCCAACCCTCAATAACCACCACTTCATCCCTACCGCTCAAACCTCCACCATTTCCCTACCCCCAATTCCCCCACCTCTTCCTACCCTTAATACCCCCACCTCTTTTCCCTAGCCCAATACCCCCACCTCTCCTAGCCTCAATACCCTCACCTCTGTCTAGCCTCATACCCCCTCCTCCTTCCCTAGGCTCAATACACCCACTCTTCCCTACCCTCATACCCCCACCTCTTCCCTAGCTCAATACCCCCACCTCTTCCCTAGCTCAATATCCCCCACCACTTCCCATAGCCTAATACCCCCACCTCTTTCCCTAGCCTCAATACCCCCACCCTTTCCTAGCCTCAATACCCCCACTCTTTCCCTAGCCTCAATACCCCCCACCTCTTCCCTACCCTCAATACCCCCACCTCTTCCCTACCCTCAATACCCCACCTCTTCCCTACCCCAATAACCCTCCACCTCTTTCCTACCTCAAAACCCCCACCTCTTCCCTACCCTCACTACCCCCACCTCTTCCCTACCCACCAATACCACCACTTCTTCCCTACCCTCAATTCCTCCACCTTTCCCTCCACCAATTCCCCCACCTCTTTCCCTACCCTTAATACCCCCACCTCATCCCAAGCTCAATCCCCACGCTCCTTCCCTACCCTCAATACCCCTACCTCTTCCCTAGCCTCATACCCCCACCTCTTCCCCTAGCTCAATACCCCCACCTCGTTCCTAGCCCTAATAACCCCCACCTCTTCCCTAGCCTCAATACCCCCACCCTTCTCTACCTCTCCAATATCCCCCACCTCTTCCGCTAGCCTCATACCACAAACTCTTCCCTAGGCCTCAATACCCTCGACCTCTTCCTAGCCTCAATACCCCCACCTCTTCCCTAACCTCAATACCCCCACCTCTTCCCTACCCCCCAATACCCCTCACCTCTTCCCTAGCATCAATACCCCCACCACTTCCCTAGCCTCAATACCCCCACCTCTTCCCTAGCCTCAATACCCCCAACCCTCGTCCCTAGCCTCAAACCCCCACCTCTTCCCTCCCCCCTCAATACCCCCACCTCTTCCCTAGCCTCAAATACCCCCAGCCTCTCCTCTTCCCCTAGCCTCAATACCCCCCCACACTTTCCCTACCTCAATACCCCCACCTCTTCCCTACCCTCAATACCCCCACCTCTTCCCTACCCTCAAAACCCCCACCCTTCCTACCCTCAATACCCTCACCTCTTTCCAGCCTCATAACCCCCACCTCTTTCCCTACCCTCAATACCCCCACCTCTTCCCTACCCTCAATACCAACACTTCTTCCTACCCTCAATACCCAACCCCACCCTTTTCCCTTCCCCCCCAATTCCCCCACCTCTTCCCTACCCTTAATACCCCCACCTTTTCCCTAGCCTCATTCCCCCACCTCTTCCCTACCCTCAATACCCCTACACTCTTCCCTAGCCTCAATACCCCACCTCTTCCCTACCTCATACCCCACCTCTTTTTCCTAGCCTCAATACCCCCACCTCTTCCCTAGCCTCAATACCCCACCTCGTCAGTACCCTAAACCCCCCAACCTCTTCCCTACCTCAATTCCCCCAACCTCTCCCTAGCCTCATAACCCCCCCTCTTCCCTAGCCTTCAATACCCCCACCTATTCCCTAAACCATCAATACCGCCCACCTCTTCCTAGCCGCATACCCCCACCTCTTCCCCTAGCATCAAATACCCCCCACTTTCCCTAGCCTCAATACCCCCACTCTTCCCTAGCCTCAATACTCCCACCTCTTCCCTACCCTTCAATACCCCCACCTCTTCCCCTACCCTCAATAAACCCTCACCTCTTTCCTAGCCTCAATACCCCCACCTCTTCCCTAGCCTCAAAACCCTAACCTCTTCCTAACCTCAATAGAGAGAAGAGGCGAGGAGGGGAGAGAGAGATAAATAAGAGTAATCAAGATGTCTAGAAGGAGCATAGAATAGAGAAAATCTAGAAAAGCGGAAAGGCGAGAGGTTAGAGAGATAGAGAGAGTCAAGACTAGGAGAGAGAGAGCGAGAAGGAGAGGTAGAAGGTAGTATAGAGGGGAAGGATATATAAGAACGAGTAGAGAGAGGAGGGTCAAAAGGAGCGGAGGCCAAAAGGTATAGAAAGATAGAGAGATAAGATGAGAATGCAACATAGAGAGCGAGATGGGAGAGATAGAGGAGGAGAGATAGATAGAGGGAATAGAGAGGAGTTGAAGGGAGAGAATAGAGGGGGAAATAGCGGAGTATAGAAGAGAGGAAGGAAGGAGTAGCAGATGAGTAGAGCAGGAGTAGAGAGAGGAGAATAGGAGAGTAGGAGTAGAGATAGAAAATAGGAGAGTAGAAGGTAAGGTAGAAAAGAGAGAGTTAAGAGGAGAAGGGAAAGAGGAAGAGAGAGAGAGGAAGATAGAAGAGAGAGATAGAGAGATAGGGAGAGTAGGAGAGCTAGTATCAGGGTAAGAGAAGGTAGAGAGAGAATGAGAGGGAGAGCATAAAAGATATAATATAAGAGGAAGATAGGAATGATAGAAGCTATCAGAGAGGTAAGAAGAAATAGATAGATAAGAGAGAGGAGGGGAGATAGAGGATAGGGGAGAGAGAGAGCCCCACTCTATTCATCCCAAGCATTCAATAACCCCCACCCTCTTCCCTACCCTCAATACCCCCACCACTTCCCAGCCTCAATACCCCCACCTCTCCCTAGCCTCAATACCCCCACCACTCCCTAGCCTCAAACCCCACCTCTTTCCCTACCCTCAATACCCCCACCTCTTCCCTAAACCCTCAATACCCCCACCTCTTCCCCTACCCTCAATACCCTCCGACCACTTCGCACCTAATACCCCCAACCTCTCCCTCCCTCAATACCCCCCACCACTTCCCTACCCTCAATAACCACCCACCTCTTCCCTACCCTCAAATACCTCCACCTCTTCCCTAGCCTCAATATACCCCCACCTCTTCCCTACCCTCAATACCCCAACCTCTTCCTAGCCTCAATCTACCCCCACATCTTTCCCTACCCTCAATACCCCCACCTCTTCCCTAGCCTCAAAACCCCCACCTCTTCCCTAACCTAAATAACCCCCCACCTCTTTCTCTAGCCTCAATACCACCCACCTCTTCCCTACCTCAATACCCCAGACCCTCCCTAGCCTCCATACCCCCACCTCTTCCCTAGCGTCAATACCCCCTCCTCTCCTAGCCTCAATACCCCCACCACTTCCCAACCATCATACCCCCACCTCTTCCCTACCCTCATACCCCCACCATCTTCCCTAGCCCAATACCCCACCTCTTCCCTAATCTCATACCACCCACCTCTTCCCTAACCACAATACCCCCACCTCTTCCCTAGCCTAAATACCCCCAACCTCTTGCCTACCCTCATACCCCCACCTCTCCCTAACCCTCAATACCCCACCTCTTCCTAACCCTCAATACCCCCTCCTCTTTCCTAGCCTCAATACCCCCACCTCTTTCCTACTCAATATACCCCCACCTTCTTCCCTAGCCTCAATACCCCACCACTTTCCCTAGCCCTCAATACCCCCACCTCTTCCCTACCCTCAATACCCGACCTCTTCCCTAGACTCAATACCCCCCTCCTCTTCACTAGCCTCAATACCCCACCTCTTTCCTAGCCTCATACCCCCACCTCTTCCCTAGCCTCAATACCCTCACCTCTTCCTAGCCTCCAATACCCCCCACCTCTTCCTACCCAATACCCCAACCCTCTTCCTAGCCTCAATCCCCCCACCTCTTTCCCTATCCTCAATACCCCACCTCTTTCCCTAACCTCGAATACCCCCTACCTCTTTCCCTAGCGCTCAATAACCCCCACCTCTTCGCCTAGCCCAATACCCCACCACTTCTTTTCCCTAGCCTCAATAACCCCCCACCTCTTCCCATACCTCAATACCCCCACCTCTTTCCCTACCCTCATCCCCCCACCTCTTCTACCCTCAAACTCACCTCTTTTCCTAGCCTCAATATCCCCCACGCTCTTCCCTAGCCTCAATACCCCCACCTCTTCCCTAGCCGCAATACCCCCACCTCTTCCTAGCTTCAATACCCCCACCTCTTCCCTACCCTCAATACCCCCACCTCTTCCTAGCCTCAATACCCCCGTACTCTTCCCTAGCCTCAATACCCACCACTTCCCTACCTCAAAAAAATACCCCACCTCTGTCCCTACCTCAATACCCCCACGCTCTTACCTACCCTCAATACCCTCACCTCTATCCTAGCCTCAATACCCCCACTCCTTCCTACCCTCAATACTCCCCACCTCTTTCCCTACCTCAATACCACCACCTCTTCCTACCCTCAATAACCTCCACCTTTTCCCCTTCCCCCCAATTCCCCCACCTCTTCCCTACCCTTAATATCCCCCACCTCTTCCCTGGCCTCAATAACCCCCCACCTCTTCCCTACCCTACATACCCCTACCTCTTCCCAAGCCTCAACCCCCACCTCTTCCCTATCCTCAAATACCCCACCTCTTTCCTAGCCCTCAATACCCCCACCTCTTCCCTAGCCTCAATACCCCACCTCTTCCCTACCCTCATAACCCCCACCCTCTTCCCTAGCCTCAATACCCAACCTCTCTCCCTAGCCTCAATACCCGCCACCTCTCCCTAGCCTCAATACCCCCACCTCTTCCCTTAACCTCAATACCCCACCTCTTCCTACCTCAAATAAGCCCCCACCTCTTCCCTAGCAGCAATAACCACACCACTTCCCTAGCCTCAATACCCGCCCACCTCTTCCCTAGCCTCAATAACCCCACCTCTTCCCTACCCTCAATACCCCACCTCTTCCCTACCCTCAATACCCTCACCTCTTTCCTAGCCCAATAATAACCCCCACCTCTTCCCTACCTCAAACCCCCACCTCTTCCTCTACCCTCATACCCCCACCGCATCCCAGCCTCAATACCCCCACCTCTTCCCTACCCTCAATACCCCCCCACCTCTTCCTAGCCCAATACCCCCACCTCCTTCCCTAGCCTCAAACCCCACCACTTCCCGTAGCCCAATACCCCCACCTCTTCCCTACCCTTCAATACCCCCACCTCTTCCCTACCTTCATACCCCCACCTCTTCCCTACCCTCAATACCCTCACCTCTTTTCCTAGCCTCAAAATACCCCCACCTCTTTCCCTACCCTCCATACCCTCCACCTCTTCCCTACCCTCAATACCCCCACCCTCTTCCCAACCCTCAATACCTCCACCTCTTCCTTTGCCTCATACCCCCCACCTCTTCCCTACCCTCAATACCCCAACCTCTTCCCACCTCATACCACCCCCACCGTCTTCTCCTACCCTCAATACCCCCCCTCTTCTAGCCTCAAAACCCCCACCTCTTCCCTAGCCCTCCAATACCCCCACCTCTTCTTCTAGCCTCAATACCCCCTCCTCATTCACTAGCCCTCAAACCCCAACCTCTTCCTACCTCAATAACCCCCACGCTCTTCGCTAGCCTGAATACCCCCACCCTCTTCCCTAGACCTCAATTACCCCCCACCTCTTCCCTACCCACAATACCCCCCCTCCTTCCCTACCCTCAATCCCCCACCTTTTCCTAGCCCTCATACCACCCCACACCTCTTCCCTACTCTCATACCCCCAACCCTTCCCTATCCTCAATAACCTCCCACCCTTCCCTAGCCTAAATACCCCCCATCCTCTTGCCTACCCTCAAGTACCCCCCACCTACCTCTTCCTACCCTCAATACCCCCCCCACCCCTTCCCTACCCCTCAATACCCCCACCTCTTTTTCCTAGCCTCAATACCCCCACCTCTTCCTAGCCTCATACCCCCACCTCCTTTCCTAGCCTCAATACCCCTACCTCTTTCCTAGCCTCAATACCCCCCACCTCTTTCCTAGCCTCAATACCCCCACCTCTTTCCTAGCCTCATTCCCCCCACCTCTTTCCTAGCCTCAATAACCCCCACCTCCCTTCCTGCCTCAATACCCCCACCTCTTTCCTAGCCGAGTTGGTTCCTATTCACTGGCATCAGAGCCTTACCCTACCGTACACTTCTTAAAGCTGTGTATATATCCTCATCTTCTATTCCAGTGCCAGATAATTAAGTTTACACATTTAATACAACTAGAAATGATTCAGAATTATTTCTGTGTACATATTTTTAATTTTGTAATACGTCGTGGGGGGTAATTGTAATTAATAATTTGGTTATTTAATATTTAATTGTCAAAGTATCTAAATACCTCTAAAAGATCAGTATTCTCTTATATATCGTAATTTTACAAATCAAAAAAATGTTTTAAAGTAGCGGTATCGGCAAATATTTTAATAAACAATATACTCAACTAAAATTAAAATTCAGTTTTTATATATATTTCCGTACATGATTTGTCAACAAAGTTTAAGCGAGAAATTTGTATTTTCCGATATTGTAGCAAAAACCCAAAAATATCTAAGAATTCTCAAAAAAATATTCTGACAATTTCCTCTAGTGTATAGATTGTATTAAATAAATCCCTGATACATCCTGACTAAATCCCAATTACCTTCATTGTTTCTTCCAACTATAAATATTTAGTAAAATTATGCAGATATAAAATCTGCATGAGGAAGCAGACCATGATAGTGCAGACGGAGGAAGCAGACCCATGATAGTGCAGACGGAGGAAGCAGACCCATGATAGTGCAGACGGAGGAAGCAGACCCATGATAGTGCAGACGGTGGGTCACTAGCCTCGTTACTGTCACTCCAGATGTATGGAATTTCTACGTTGTTCCCGTATGGTGTCTTGTTCTCCTTATGGCCCCATTAAGTGGGCAATAACCAGATTTCATTGTCTTTGTGTGTACCTCCTGCAGGGACAGTCAGAATCTTGTTTACCTGTGGAAAATTATAGGCAGCCTTTATACTAGGCTGAGAGTCCATTGGTATGGTTACTTGTTATGCTAGACTGTGTTAGAAAGATGCTACAGAGGTACCTAAAAGTTAGGATGTACTCAGTGGGAACTTGTTTGATGGCCAGAAGGCAGGCAGATGAATAAATATCCTTAGGATTAATTATCCCACGGAGTTGATTTACCCGGATAACCATACAAAGCCACCTAGAATGGATAATTCCAACTGAGGTCCTCCAGTAAGGTGGAAAAAAAACAACATCAACAAACGGGAAGCGTTGGGTTAAAATTGCAAGAAAAAAATTAGGGAAAATTAAACCCGTTTCTCGGTCCATGAGGGGATTTTGTCCCCGAGTTCTCTTGATTGGAGGTGACATTGTACCGGCCGGTTTTAAATGAGAGGCTAGGCCCCCCAGACAAAAAATAATGGCCCGCCTTACACAGACTTCCTTTTCCCCTTTCATTTAAATTTTCAGTAAACCTGAAATTCTTTATTTTTTCGGAAAGCAGATTTGAGGGCCTTTTGAAGGGATTTTCCTGTGGGGAAATTTTCGATTTTCCCCCCCCTTCCGAGGCCCCGCCCCAAAATGTTTCCCAACCCCCGGGCGATGCTCCTCCGTGGGGAAATTTAAATTGCTCCCCTTTATATTTTAATAATAGCAAAAATTTAGATATAAATCGGTCGCCGCGAAATTTCCTAAAGGTATCCCCGTACCCCACAATTCACGAGTTTTTAAAAAAGGGGCAAAAGGGGCAGCGTAATTTTGATAAGGGCCATTAAAATTTTTCCTTCTGAAAATCAGGGTATTGCTTACCCCTGATGCTGATTTTTGCGGGTTTGAACCCTGTTGTGAAAGGCGACAAATCAACTTCCCAATAAATGAACCCACAGAACCAAGGGTTTTAAAAGTAAGTAAAACTACAAACGGGCCGGGAATCAAACCTGCGACTTTTTCGCCAGAGTCCTGGGAACCTGGCTTACCTCCCAACGCCAGCCACTGCCCAAACCAGGCACAAGTCACCCAGTTGTTACACGGGAAATCTGCCACCCCTTGGTCGGGGTTTTAGCTACGGGAAAAGTAGTTCCATTTTCTCCCTTTTGGGAAATTTCAAGGTTTTTTAACACTCCCCCTAGTTGTGGTTGCAGGGGGTGATTCACAGCTCCGGGAAACCCGCCTTTTCACGGGGTCGCTACTAGGTCACTCCCCCGGGATCCATGGGCTTTATCAAACCTCTTTTTAAAGCTATGTGGGGAATCCGGGCCCCCAATACATCACTTCCCCAGGTTTTTTAACTTGCTGAAACTCTGTGAACTGGGGGAAAACTTCCTAATACCCCTAAGTTTATCGATTTTTTTTTTTTCCCAAAACGGACCCCTTTTTTGTGTCTAAATCCGGAAAACCCCCTGCCCCTCGGGTCCACCCTGGGGAATTCCTCTAAATATTTTTTTGTCTTACATATCCTCCTTATCTCTCCTGTCCTTCATTGGGCTTCAGGTTTGATTTTTCCCCCAACCCTCTCTCGTAGGACATACCCCTTAGCTTTCCGGGGTTTTTGTTGAAAAACCTTTTCACATTCTCTAATTTTCTTAAAATGCCCTTTACTGGGTGTGGGTTCCAAACTGGTGCTGCCAAAACCCAAAAAATAGGCCCCGACATACACAGGTACAGGATCCGGGAAAGATTCCTTTTTGAGATGTTTGGAATGCTGTTTTTAGGTTTTTCTAGGCGCTTTGATGCTACACCCCTGTCCCTTTTTGGAGTTCCTTCTGTCTTCCCTGTGAACATTCTTTGAATCTTTATTTTTGGGGGTTCCTTTACAAAACCTCGGTTTGTTTCTTGTGAAGTTCTCCCCCTTCCTTTCCCCAGCTGATTTTCTTGGTCCTTGACGTTTTTTCCCCCCGATGTGGTGTACAACAACTTAGGGGCCGACTTGGCTTTTTGCTGCTATGCCTTTTGTATTGTCGTTGGGCCCCCCCTCCTTCCTTTGTTATTTTTTCTGAATCTTCAGTTAGTTTCTTTTTTCCCCTGAGTCCTTGGCCTTTATAAAGGGGTTCCATTTTCTAGCACTTTGGTTTTTGGGGGCTTCAACCTGGGGTGAACCACGGCTTTTTCCTGGCCTTCCCCATTAATTTTTGTTACCCTTGGGTTTCAAGCCTCTCCTTCGCTTCCCTTGGGTTTTTGTTATTTAAATTTTTCCATTAACTCAATTTTCTGGTTTTTTTGCCAGTTTCTGTCCCCCTGAACTTCAGCAAGAAATTTTCCCCTTTCCATGTTTTCCCCACTCTTGTAATTTGAGCATTCGTTTGCCCTTTCCCGTTCCTCTCCAAATTGTAATTTTTTGCATTCGAAACTCTCTTATGTGATGTCCTTTATATTTGCATTTCACAAGGGGGAAAAACTTGGGCAGTCTCCCTGGTTTTATTCCCCTTTTGGGAGTGCCCCTTACAGTTGGTTTAAGGCTTTCCCGTACCCTTAAACCCTCCCCTTAAACCCTCCACATTTCTGGGCCCCCATGTGGCCCAGATTTTTCCCCCGTCGATTTTTTTTGTGATTGAGGGCACCCACAACCATTTAGCTTTTCTTTTTGCCTACCAAAGGGCCCTTCTGGCCACTTCGTCAAATTTTTTTTTCCAATTTCTCTGTTTCCCCTCCTCATAAATCTCCCGCTATTCGTGGTGGGTTATATATAAATACAATTTAAAACCTCTTGGGGGTCTTCGTCTGAAGTGTTCCTGGATCCCTCCAAATTTTTTCTCCCCCTTTTCCTCTCTCCAACTCAAAATCTCAGGATTTTTGATGAGCATTTCCCACCCGGTCCCCAGTTCCCTCTGTCCCTTTTTTCAGGGTCTTTATATTTCCCGTTTTGGGAAAGGGTTGGGATCTGTTATCTTTCCTGTGAGTGGTTTCTGTGAAAGCTATGATGTTTGGTGCTTTTCTAGTGATTCTTTTTTTGCCCCCTCCTCCCACTTATTCTTACCCATCAGCGTTGGGGTACCATTTCCTTCAGTTCCCTTTGCAACCCCTATTCCTGGGGGGTTTGTAGGGTGGAGGTTTCCCAGCAGGGTGCAGTGGGAGTTTTCTGCATCTTTTGGGGTTTTTGGTGTTGGGTGTGGTTTTGTGATGGAATAGTATGTTTAGGGAGCGGGGTTTTGAGGGTGGTTTTCTGTGGGTGTTGGGCATCTGCTCCACTCCAGCCTTGTCTCCCCTTTTTTTTGCCCCTTTGTTTTTGTGTCTCTCTAAAATGTTGTGGGTTTTGTCCCCGTGTGTGTACTTCTCTCTTCTCCCCTCTCTCTCTTTCCCCTCTCCTCTCTCTCCCCTCTCTCCCCCTTTTCTCTCCCCTCTCTCTCTCTCTTCTTCTCTTCCCCTCTCTCT
>NW_026505075.1:0-12500 GCF_026875155.1 Cherax quadricarinatus
GAAACCCCGTCATAGTTTTTTGATGAAGTTGAATACACAGGAAGAGTTAGATATCCACGAAGATGGATGTAAAATCAATCAGATTCTCGTATTCCCCCGGAATAACAGTGCACTGTAAAAATTTTAGTCATACACATTCCAGCGAATACATCGGTGTATTTAATTTCGAATGTGCATTAGACATCACTCTCCCGGCAGGTAAAATTGAGTCTCGTCATAAAGCCATTGCCTATTGTTATATTATATTTGATCGCAAAGAGTTATAAGGGGGAGGATGCTGTTAATCATTTCATTTTAAATGTTAGTTGTGAATGGACTAAAATAAAGTTTAGAAGAGAGTATCATGTAATCCATATGACAGAGGAGGATAAGATGAGACATGATTCTCAGATCACTTGTGAATTATGTAGTAACACCTTCAAAAATGCCCAAGACAAACATAAACATCATGACCACACTTTAAAATTCAATAATTATATTGGTGCATATTGTGGTCGATGCAATTTGCAGTGTAAAGATAAGAGTGAGAAATTATTACTTTTTGTCATAACATGTCGTATGATTTAGGAATAATTTTAAAGGAATTGCAGGTTGATAAATATGAAATTAAACTTCATTCGAAACAAGGACTCAAATTCTTGAAAGTAGACATAGGTAAGGTTAGGTTTCAAGATTCTCTGTCTTTATTAAATGGATCTCTTTCCACGTTAGCAGATCAACATATCAAGGCAGGTAAATCACTGAAATATACAGAGGCTAATCTGAAAGATGTGCCTCAGGATGTCTTACCTTTATTATGTAAAGGAAAACAAGTTTTGTGCTATGATTATACTGATAGTTTAAAGAAACTCGATGAAACAAAATTACCGAGTAAAGAAAATTTTTTGAAATTTTTGAGAAATAGCGCTATCAGCCAGGAAGATTATGATCATGCATTGAAAGTGTTTGACTTGGGTAAATGTAAGACTTAAGGAGATTATTTGATGTTATATCTCAAGACAGATGTTGGATTGTTAGCCGATGTCTTCATGGAGTGGCGTAAAACACCCAATATATTTATAAGCTAGATGTTAGTAATTATATAAGTTTACCTTCATTCAGTTGGGATACATTCCTCTTGAAAACTAATGTAAAATTAGATATGATATATTCCCATGAGTTATATGACTTGATTAAAAGGAATCTCAGAGGAGGGTTTACGTGTGTAATTAATTAATATACTAAAGCAGATAATCCCTTAATTAATCCCAATTTTGATGTTGAGAGTGGAATGGGCACCCATATTTTATATATAGATTATAATTCTTTGTATGCTAGTACAATGGTTGAAGCTCTTCCACAGAATGGTATAAGAAAATTATCGAATGAGGAGAAGATTGCTTTTCTCGATGTGGGATTAAGTAATGTTTCGTGTGAAGGTCAAAAGGGTATTGGATAAAATGTGATACCAAGCACATGTCCCCTGAGGTAGCTAGACGTACTGATAAACTTCCCTTGATATTATCACGCAAGAATATATCACAAGAGATGTTATCTCCTTATTGTGAATCTCTATTGAAAAATGAAGGTGGAAAGATCCCCAAATCTAATGCGAAATTAGTGGCCAGTCATTTACCTCAGAAAAATTATTTGATTCAGTCTTGAATCTTGAATGCTAGGACGACGAGAGCTGTCGTAAGATGGGAAGGAAGAAGGATAAGGAAGGATGGAAATAACTGGAAAAGGATGGAGGAGGGAAGAGAAGGAATCAAGGCAAGTGGCCCAACACATTGGGACATGTGGTACCTGAGACGTAGATGGAGAGGCTGAATGAGCGTTGCTTGGCTCACTAGGAGAGGATGGCGAAGGCAGAGGCAGGGAGCTTGAAGTGTCAAAGGCAGCAAGCAGATGAGTTGGTTCTGGTCTTAAACCGATTTTTTTCAGTGCATAGAATTTGTTTTCGAGAGATTTGTATCACACATATGGGAGAGCTTGTAGTAGTATCGTTGTTTTGGGATTGAGTCTCTGGTTGATAGGTAGGGTATGGTCCTTTTCGCTTTGGTAACGTGCCAGTGTTTGCTTGGAGATGTTGGATGAGTTCTTAGGCGATCATGCTTTGCGGGGTATTGCCTCTAGTGAAGAATGAAGTCCTTTTGTTTAACCCATGTGTTCCCAGGTATCGACGTGAGCTAGGTAGAGAAAGCGTGGTGGAGTAGAGGAAGGTGGTGTTTGCTTCGTTTCACCAACATCAGTAGACGATTAGATGTTTCTGGTGGCAAGGCTTTCAGATTTGGTTGATCAGTGAGAGGTGGTGGCGTGAGGCTTCCTCATTGGTCGTTGTTGGATGACGTCATAGTTGGTGTTGTGGAACTTCTCTGCAGAAGAGTTGTGGAATACGTTTTGGTGATTTGAGAATTTCTTCAGGAAGCATTAGGAGATGCTGGAAATGTAAATGATGCAGTATTAATGCAAATACTCGTTGATGGTAGAGTAAAACGATCCATACAGCATGGTTGCATGTGAGCGTACAGTAACATTGAATCTTCGTTTTACACGGTCACATGTTGGAAGAGTGATGAGGTGGAGGCGGGCTGAGTAATGCTTGAAGTGAATTTTGTAAAGTCTGCTGCAACTTTTGCAATTGCGGCATACGTTGGGTGTGTTTGTAGATTATTCCTTTGTTGCATCTTGTTTCTTCAAAATATCCTTTCTAGTAGGACATTTTGGCCGCCAGTGTATTGTGATCATTACTTTTGCCAGTTTAAACACCTGGCTGTGTTGGAGCAGCGGGCGGTACAGGAACTGACGGTGTGTCCCTCACTACCACATGAAGTGCAGAACTTCTTGCTTGGTGGTGTGAAGATAAGATATTAGTTCCACAATGTGTGGATGTAGTGGTATCTCTCTGCATCTATATAGGTGGGACTGATAAAGTAGTATAAACGCAAGACCATCGTTCAAAAGTGGCAGCCATGTTTCACGTCGTAAAAGTGAACCTAGAAGCATAGACGATGCATTCAGGATTTTGGAATGCAGTCAACAGCTACCCAAGTATATTGCGTTTCAATAGCATAACTTGAGATTCGGCAAATTGTTTGAGAAGTCAGAAACGTGTCCAGCTTTTTTCAGGAATACTGATTTTTCCTTGCCCGAGGGCAAAGATGATTTAACAGTAAATCCCTTGAGCAGTAAGAGTAGTGGTGGCTCTGTAGTAACTTCTCGCTTCACATCATCGTGACATACCAACAATGAGTCTTCTTTGAGTGTCGAGACTCGAGTTGAATTAACATGGCAATTTTCCCTGCACAACAGTTTTGCAAGAGAAAGTTTCGTTGAATCATCAACGTACCAACTGTTAGGCGTGATCCTTACACGATTTCATAGCTCATCGTGCAAGTAAGTTCCCCACCCCAACGGGGATCGTAGGGAGACTATTGATCAGTCTATATTGTTAAAATTATTACTGGAACTTGGGTTTAGAGGTGAAAAAAGTTCATGCCATATAATGAATATACCATCAAAATTTTTAGAACCTTTCATAACTAATATCGCACAGAGGAACAGCCACACGAAGCCTAACAAGTCAAAAGCTTCAAATTAACTAATAACGCCATATAATGGGAAAATTCATTGTTGAATATCACAAATTATGCTGAAACTTATAGATAATATCAAGAACGAGAAGCATTGTTAGAGCGGCTAAGACCTTTCTTAAAAAATATCAATCAATTTGAATCAAGACGGAGTGATTTAACATTCAACAAAGAGAAATTAGAAGGTAAAAACAACCACTTTATCTCGTTTTCAATTCTTGAGATTGCTAAAAAGAAATTGTATCATTTTTGGTATAAAGTTTTAAAACAGCAGTATGGTGCTGATGTAAACTTCGTAACCGATACTGACTCTTATATTTTAGCTTGAAATGCAAAAATTGTACACAGAGTTAAAAGTGAACCTTTTAGATATATGGATTTTTTCAAATTTCAGGACCTGATCATCCTTATATGATAATAGTAGAAAAGGTGAGCTGGGGTTATTGAAATGTGTGATAATCATATAGTGAGTTGATACAACTGAAAGAATAAAATGTATTCTGTAAAGATTGCTGGAAAGATCAACTACTGTCAGCATAGCCAAGGGTAATACTGCCCCATTTTATGACCAATATTACCTCATGCAAATTCAAGAATGTTTTAACAAATATAGATAGAGAATCATTCACGGTGTAAGTCTATAAGTAACGTAAAAGGTGAAAATATGTACAGTAAGAATTAACTAGAGAGGCTTGTCAAGCCTTTGATAATAAAAGGTATCATTGAATACTAATGAATCCCTTGCTTATGGACACCCTGATTATACCCCCATCTAAACGTAGAAAAATGGAGTGGATTCCCATGTTGTATTACCAGAAATCCTATATGAAATGCATTGGTTGTATAATAAATAATAAATAAATGAAAATATTGTGTATTATGTATCCTGCATTTTAAGGTAATGTTTGGTCACAAGACTCAGCCTTTGTGAAGTCATCACGTGACGCCACTGACCGCTGGTAAACACAGGTGGTGTGACGTCCACAACTTGGTTTTAGCCCTTATGAGAAAGTATATGTCCATAGGGGAGTTCATTTGAATCCTTACCCCCATAGGGGAACCCAAAAACTTGATCAGAGGAGATGGAGAGCCCCAAAAATTCAAAAAAAAAATCGAAAAAAATTCGGGAGTGGGGGCGATCCGGACCGGACGGCGCTGCAGAAGGCGCGGCACGGCCGCGGAGGTGCGGGTCTGCGCGTGCGGCCCCGGTTTGGGCGGCGCGTGTCGCGAGGGCGCGGGTGGGGGGTTAAGGCGTGGTGGTAGTGGGGGTTGAGGGCGAGGTGGTCGAGGGTGAGTGTCAAGGTCATTAGCATAGAAGGTGGAAAAGGCGGCACCCTTGATAATCGACGGTACAGAAGAAACCCTATACCGGAAGTAACACCTAGGTGTGAAAAGGCGGCATCCTTTGATACGGCGGCCCAAAGAAAACCTTCACACTACCTGGAGTTACCTGGAGGTTATTCCGGGATCAACGCCCCCGCGGCCCGGTCCGAGACCAGGCCTCCGATGATCAGGCCTGATCAACCTAGGCTGTACTGCTGGCCGCACGCAGTCCAACGTACGAGCCACAGCCGGCTATCCGGCACTGACTTTAGGTATCTGTCCAGCTCTCTCTTGAAGGCAGCCAGGGGTTTATTTGGCAACCCCTTATGCTTGATGGAGGCTGTTTGAACAGTTTTGGGGGCCCCGGACACTTATGGAGTTTTTCTCTTAGTGTACCAATGGCGCCCCCTACTTTTTTATGGGGGCATTTTGCATCGCCTGCCCAGTCTATTACTTCTCGTAGGGAGTGATTTCCTGTTGGAGATATGGACCATTCCTTCCCCAAGTATTTTCCAAGTGTATATTCACATTATTCATTGGAAGAACCAAATATATTTGTTATAATCATATATATATACCACATGATCAACGAGTTTGATCGGTTTTATTGTGTACCCAGAAAAGCATATAAATATAGTTTTATGAGTATGCATGATACTTTATCATGACCTGCCACGTCCGTGTCCACCAGTTCGTTTAATTACTTTTTTTTATATTTACTGTAGTGTGCAAAATCATGGGACGCAGTAAATTTTGTGATTATATCTCAGATACTCTTAGTCTCCGTTTAAATTACTGTAGTGTGGGTTCTCTTCTTTCAGAAGAGTTTGCTACGCTACCGACTTCTGGCACCATCAGCAGTAGTATTTTCCTGTGACTCGTCACAGTGCTACACCAGCTGTTGCCACTGTAAGGCTATTCCTGTTTAGAAGCCACGCAAGCAACTCTAGGACAGATTTTATTAGAAACTTTCGCTCCTGGGATTTTGATCACTTCAAACGTACAGAGGACTGAAAGACATAGTATAGGAGATGAGGTGTGAGTGACGCATGGTGACCTGAGAATGTCATATTGAGATGTGGACGGGTAGCCCGATGAGATCATGTGACTCCTGTGTTTGTAGATGCATGGTTCAGAGAACCACACGTTTGATAAATTAGACACATGTGCAACTCTTGGAATCTTTATTATCTAATTTATCAACGTGTTTGGTTCTCTGTACCATTCATCATAATCCTGTCAGAAACTGCAATTTCTTGAGATCTTAATACTCGGGATTTTCTTCGCTTGCCTAACCTTGGGGATCGACCTACTTCCAACCATGGACAAATGTGACACCCACCTACAACTGCTGGCAACCGCTCCTGCCACGGTTTATAAACACTTCTCCGCACATATGCTGTATTCAATTCAAGATTGATTGACTGATCACATCGACTCAAGTTGAGGGACTGATTACCTCATTCTCCACCTTTTTTTTTCACGATTCTCCTTTGGTATGGACTGATAAGCCCCTGTGTGGCCGAAACGTTCCCTCAATAAAGATACCCAAGAATTGCACGTGTCTAATTTATCGACTCCTGTGTTGCTGGGGTAGGTGTGCTTTGCCTGGAGTAAAGTATCATATATATAATGTTTTAGAAATTTTATGGTTTGCAGTGTTAACGTTGTACTGTGTTAACACTGGAAACCACAGCAGATAAATGAACCAACCAATGAATACACAGAATAGTTTATAAAATAACCAAACAATGTCCCGCATAGATAACAGTTAGAAGCAACCAACTAATGATATACGTAGATCATAATAATAATGTCCGCAAATGGATTTTATTGCCAACACAGAAGGTATTGGGTCTTTCCTGGTGCAAAATAATCATTTCTGATTTTCAGAGAGTTTAGCGATCAAAAAGCATACAGCCCGACCGCTACTTACATGCCATATGTAGGTAGTAATACAATTGGTAAAATATGCAGCAGAATGTAATACACAATATGCGGGTTATGGCATTTTATTATGAAGACTGCTCGTCCAGGGAGAATTTTTCTGTTCATTAATTGATCAAGTTTCTGAGACGAATGCCATAACCCGCATTCTGTATCTAATTATTTACTGGAGATTTATTTTAACCGCGTTGTATAATAATTGTTTGATTCAGCTGCATTGTGGACATTTTAACAGATACTGAGTGGACTATTTTCTCAAGACTTTTAGGGCTGCAATGATTCGATCGTTCCTGTGGACAATCCTCCTCATAAAGTAAAAGTTTACTGATTATATGAATATCATTCAATACTGACAAGAATATTAGACTCATGTGCAACATCGGTATCTTTATTTTATAAGATGTTTCACCATCCAATGGCTTTCCTTTCCTCAACACAAATTCAAAAACATAATGGACGACATGTAAACTATATACAAAAGAAGAGCTAATCAGTCACACAGTTTTTGGTGTTGGAGATAAAGTTACTGAATGTTTGAAATGCCTACCAAATAAAGACACCCAAATGTTGCACATGTGCCTTATTTCTTCAACAAGTCTATCAGAGTTGAAGGTTTGAAGGTACTTCGTATGAAGAACCCAAAAATATCGGAAAGAAAAACCATCATTTCATTTTCCCCATTTGTTTAAACTAAACAAGTTTAATTTCGAATCAGAAAAGTCATTATCCAGTTATTGCACAAAACTAAACCATTGACTGAATATGCATCAATAATCAGTGAAGGTAAAAATTTCCCACTGTCTAAAAACACTAAACTTCTCATATCAAAATAAACTTTTTTAAAAAATTAGCTGACTGCCACGAGTTATAACTTTAAACTTCTATAGAAAATTATTTGGATAAAACAGAAATGGACAACTCACTGTGACACGATTAACCAGCACATTTAACTTCGTTTTCAAATCTTCAAGTCGAATTTACATTGAAATTTTGATCATTTTTCGTAAATAAAAATGTTTGCAAATATCAACATTATTATTTAATTCAAGTATATTATTATGCAAAGCCGTGTCTTTAATAAAAAAGTAACTAACCGTAAGTTAAGTTTATTTTGGTGATATAAATTCTCTACTGATAAAAAAAATATAGATGAACTATACTTTAACTGCATTGGTTTAATTTTTTAGTAATGATAAACAATAACATGGAAGGATAACAAAATTACTTTCAGTCAAGACAAAAGATGTTTAACCAGTAATTCAAAAGAGATTGCTGGTTTATTTGTCAATCATCTCATTGTTCTTAATCTTTAGGGAACACGTTAGTGGTGATGGATCGTTTTGCTGGTGAAAGCGAGGTGGTGTGTCTAAGAACATATGTATGTATGAGTTAACTGACGGCACAGTCGGGCCACTGTAGTAGCAGCAGCAGCAGCAGCAGCAGCAGCAGCAGCATCACAGCTTGAGGCTAGCAGCAGCAGCAATATCTGGCTAGCAACAGAACGCAGCATCAACCTCTGCTAGCAAGAGCTGAGTTCGGTGGTCTCATGTCCTTATGTAGGACGTATGACTCCTCGTCTGGGTCATGGGTCAGCATTAATGCACATTTTCAATGTGTATTAATATTTGCAGAGCTATCAGAGTGTTACTTGTGACAATACGAAATCAATTGTAGTCCTCCTCTTTCTGCTTTGGTTCCTAATTCCCAGATGGCATCATAGCGAAAGAGCAGCGGGATAAGTAAATGTCAGAGTATAGCCATCTGCATAGGCCGGGATTCTGGGAGTAGGTGAAGGTGGTTAGATTAGACATTCTATAAAAACCTTATTTATTTTGCATATGTAAATATGCATATATGAAGCTTCATATAATGTCCACTCAATGACCTTCATCTAATTCCAGAATCTCATGCCTTACGCAGGTGGTTGTACTCGAACATTTACTTATCCAGAAAGAGAATGCCAGCTGTCTCTCTGGTACATCCAGTCACCAGCTTTACAGCTATATAAGTCGGGGAAACGATAGAAGGTATATATGCTGCTCCTGAGGAAACTCAAATGATGGGTCTCTAGGAAAGGATGTTAACCTGTAGCAGTAATAAGATGAATGAATAAAGAGGGAAGGGAGGGAGAGACAGAGATGAAGAGATGGGAAAGAGGGGGGAGAAAGGATGGATAGGGAAAGAGAAGGAGAGGGAGGGAGAAATAGACAGACAAAGAGACTGAAACAGTGCCCAATAGCTTTGTATCTTTTATTGTACGTTGTCTCGCTTCCTCATCCAAAGCTTTAGTGTCAGTTGTCGCCTCAAAAGCACAGAAACAAAAGCTGATAGCGTTTATGAAGGAGATACATTGGAAAACAGAAAAAAAAAACCAGTACAAACACGTATGTGTCCCTGACGATAAAACAATAACAGTCTCTGAATAAGTGGGCGACGCAGCCTGGATTTTATACAGTGTCGTTGCTGATGCTCTATTACCAACCCGTGGATTAATTGGTAATAATATAGACCACTAAATCTCACATATGCTGCTTATCTCTTCAGTCAGTTACTGACCTTGCTCAGCAGCAGGGTAGGACGAGGGTCCAGGAGGAAGAAACATAAATCCATTATATATTTAATTATATAGCCATTGAACTTGACTCACGAAATCGTATGACTACGATTGTAAACCGACCCTAACGCGTCGGTCTGGAGTTTTAAGAACACCCATGATATGCTTTAATTTGCCACTGAATTTTAGAAAAGCTATTATATGAATCACTTCAGAAAAAACAGAGCATGATACAGACAACATAAATATGGTTAACAATAATATTAGACTTCATATTAGTGGAAATAAAGGATATTCTTGACAGCTTCGTTACTGGCATTCCTAACTTCATCGTTTAGGATATAATGAAAATTTACAAATAGCATATATACATAAAAATCCTAAAAGCTTTGATAAATATTTTATCATTGCCCAGAAATAGCAATTTTTCAATTCTAAAGAATACAGAACCAACTATGTCAACCAGAACATTTGTTTTGGTATAATATTATTCAACCAAGAATATGTTGGGTTTGTATAATATTATACAAACCAAGAATATGTTGGTTTTGTTTACCTAACATTATCAAACCAAGAATATGTTGTTTGTTATAACATTATTCAACCAAGAATATGTGGTTTTGTTATAACATTATTCAAAACCAAGAATATGTTTGTTTTGTTATAACAATATTCAACCAAGAATATGTTGGTTTTGTTATAAAATTATTCAACCAAGAATTTGTTGGTTTTTTGTTATACATTATTCAACCAAGAATATGTGGTTTTGTTATAACATATCAACCAAGAATATGTTGGTTTGTATAACATTATTCAAACCAAGAATATGTTGTCGTATTGTTATAACATTATTTCAACCAAGAATATGTTGGTTTTGTTAATAACAATATTCAACCAAGAATATGTTGGTTTTGTTATCAACATATTCAAACCAAAATAGTTGGTTTAGTTTATAACATTATTCAACCAATAAAATGTTTGGTTTTGTATAACATATTTCAAAACAAAGAATATGTTTGTTTTGTTATAACAATATTCAACCAAGAATAAGTTGGGTTTTGTTATAACATTATTCAACCACGAATATGTAGGTTTTGTTTATAAACATAATTCAACCAAGAATAATGTTGCTTTGTTAAAACATTTATTCAACTCAAGAAATATGTTTGGTTTTATTATAACATTATTCAACCAAGAATATTGTTGGTTTTGTTATAACATTTATTCAACCAAGAATATGTTTGGTTTTGTTATAACATATTTCAACCAAGAATATTTGTTTTTGTTTATAACATTATTCAACCTAGAATATGTGGTTTGTTATAACATTATTCAACCAAGAATAAGTTTGTTGCTTGTAGACCATTATTCCAACCAAGAATATGTTTGGTTTTTGTTTTATAACATTATTCAACCAAGACTATGTTGGTTTTGTTATAACATTATTCAACCTAAGAATATGTTGGTTTTGTTTAAACATTATTCAACCAAGAATATGTTGTTTTGTTTATAACATTATTCAACCAAGAATATGTTGGTTTTTGTTATAACATTATTCAACCAAGAATATGTTGGTTTTGTTTTATAACATTATTCAACCAAGAACATTGGTTTGGTTATAACATCAAAACTTGCTTAATCATTTTCTCTACTAACTACCAAAATTCAAGTTATATTTAAAAACAAAAAAAAAAATTTTTTCTTTATTCAAAACAACAAAAAATTATTATGAATTCTCCCGAAATTACTGATGACTGCATCTCTAATATTCCCTGTACGAAATGCACTATTTTTTTGTACAAATTAAAAAAAAAATAGCATTATAAATAAGGCATGAGTAAAAATTTTCCCGTATGCATGCCAGATATTTAAACCACTCTATAAAATGTTTCAAAAAAGCGCTCACAAGAACTCATTTAAAATTAAATATCCTTATAAAAAAAAATTTATACTTTTAAAGACATTTTTTCCATTTATGTTATTGTAAAAATTAACAATTTTGGAGCAAAAGAACCTTAGAAAAATTTACTTAACCTTATTATAACAAGCTCAATTTAATTTAGCCCAAATCAAAAAACCCCTTAAATATGTTGTTTGAACATTAAAATGGTATAAAATACCGACAGGTTGTTAGGTAAGACACACATGCAACAGTTAGGTATCTTTATTTCGAAACGTTTCGCTTACTGTGTAGGCGAAACGTTTCGAAATAAAGATACCTAACTGTTGCATATGTGTCTTACCTAACAACATAAATATATTTTAGATAAGCTTACAGTAATTTAATAATAAACGAAACAAAATGAAAATATTTTTTTTTTGTAGGTTCAAAATGATTTTTTGCGAATATACACACATATGTTCGCTTCCTATTCAGCAAGAATAAGGGGGGAAATCAACCTGACGACACGGGAGGACGGGATAGTAGGGGGGACTGAAACAACAACAAAATACTGAGGGGGAAGGACAAAGACGGATGTTCCAGTGCTGGACACGGGAAACAAGGAACACGTTGGAAGTTGAAGACACAGATGAATCAAAGGGAGTTGGGAAGATTTTTTCAGCCGAGAGTCAGGAAGGGAATATTTGGGGAAAAAAAAGTGGGGAGGAAAGATCCATACATAGTTTTAAAGCAAGGTATGATAAAGCTACTTTCGGGGGAGAGGGCCCTAGTAGGACCAGTGAAGAGGCGGGGCCGGGCCTATACTCGACCCCGCAACCTCAACCGGGAGTACTTTCATAAAATTGCAATAATTTGTAGAATGTACCCTAAAGCCCATGTTTGTATTGCCATTTTTTTAAAAGGGTACCTTTTTGCCCCCATATTATGAAATAAAATATATTATTTAAAAAAAAAAAAAAATGGGGTATTAGGGAAATGGAATATTCAATGGCACGGAAAATTCAAATCCGCACACATCTTTATACTGGTCTTTCTACCTTTCCCATTTTTTTTTTTCAGCAACTTCGCCTTTAGCGACCCAAAACAAGGGAAAGGTGCCATCCGTAGCCCGTGTGGTTTTTAAACTGGGCGATCATTACCTTAGGCCTGTCCCCCCAATCCTAAGGGTGGTATGTTAGGGGGTGAAACTTCATAAATCGTG
>NW_026505075.1:17500-20413 GCF_026875155.1 Cherax quadricarinatus
AATGTTTGACACAACAAAGTTGAGGCCCCATGCATGTACGATAGAAAAGTTGAGAGAACTAACCCAATGAATAACCCCATATGAAAGATTCCATGTAATGGGTTCCATTTTAACCATTAAAGTTATTTAGGGGATCTAAAATTTTGGGGGAATGGCTTCTTCTTAAGGGTAAACATATATTGTTTCTTTTACTGGTTCCAAGCTTTCCCGGGTCAAGGGTTTGACATAATTTGCTTCTCCATTGGTCTTACCCTTTTTTCTCCCAAAAGACCCTTTCCCCCACCTAACTTTAAATGCACCAAATAATGGCTCGATCTTGAGCCCCTGCTCATAAAATTTTCTCGTAATCGATAAAGTAGCTAGGTACCACTAAAAAATTTCCCAAATATTTAAGGCCCCCAATAATCTTTGGATTTTGATTGCAATTCCCCCTCACACGCCACTTTTTACCAATACAAGGTACAACCGATACGCCGTTTGCCAAACTGCCCCGTTACATTAAGGTGCCATGAAATAAAGGGTGTTTATGTGTTGCTGTGATCCTTTTGTGCTCTTTGGTGTGGTGTCTGTCCTTTTGGGGAGTGTTTTTATTTTGGAATTTCGGTCCCTTGTGGGCCCCCCTTCACAGAGGCACGGCTTGTTTAATTACCGAGAGAAAGGAAGGGGAAAAGAAAAATAAGAGATTAGGATCAGCCTGAAGAGTGAGAAAAGAGGGTCTGGGGTGTTCGGCCGCAGTCGGTCTTGTTTCCTTGGGGTTTCTTGAAACTTTGGGGGAGATTTGACGGGTTCAAATTTTTGGCGGTCGTGAAAACAGGTTCATGTTGAATCTGTATTTATTTTGGTTTTGTGTGGGGGGGGCCGTTAAGTGAATTATTACTTTGCGTGTTTCCCAAATTTACAGGTGAAGGTGGGCTTTTGACGACTTGACCAAAAAAATTAACTTAAGACCTATTCAAAGAATTTTTCCCCATTTTAAAAAAAATAGATAAAAAAAAAAAGAAAACTCAGAAGGCCCCCCAACAATTTTCTCCCCCCCAAAAAAAAAGGGGGGGGAAAAATTTTCCAAAGAGCTTTTTTTTTCATCCATTCCACTTTTATGATATCAAAAAAAATTTTAAAAAGTGTGTGTGTGTGTTGTGTGTGTGTGTGTGTGTGTGTTTGTGTGTGTGTGTGTGTGTGTTATTTGTGTATTGTATTTGTGTGTGGGGCTGAGTGGAGGAGAGGAGAGGGACGTGAGGGTAGTTACGAGAGAGAGAGAGAGAGAGAGAGAGAGATGAGAGATGTAGAGGATGTGAGAGAGAGAGAGATAGAGAGGGAAGAGTGTGTTGGGGGGGGTGGGTGGTTCTGTGTGTTCTTTGGGAATGCCGCTAGAGCATACCTGGGGAGAGTTTGATCTGGGGTTTCAACGCCCCTCCGCGGCCCGGTCTGTGACCAGGCCTCATACATGTGTAAGTCTGTTAGTGGGGTTGGAGTGTGTGTGTGGTGTGTGGAGGAGGGGGCGCGTGGACGTGTTAGGATATGTTTGCTGTGTGGCGCTGTTTGTGCGCGTATTTATCAGGTGAAGTGTTGTGCTTTCCTGACCTGTACCTTGACCCAACACCATGCGTTTGGTACCTTCTATGTTATCTTTCATTCTAGAGGAGAGGCTCTAGTCTAATAGGCATGGCTTCATAAGAACATAAGAAACTTAAGAAAGGAGGAAGGAAACACTGCAGAAGGCTGTTTGAGCCCATACTAGGCAGGTCTTTTACAATTCATCCCACTAAACAAAAAATTTGCCCAACCCAATTTTAAAGCCACCCAAGAACAAGCTCCCCGTTGTGCAGTCCCACTCAAATACAACCCCTCCCACTCATGTACTTATCCAACCTAAATTTGAAACTACCCAAAGTCATAGCCCTCAATAACCCAACTAGGTAGACTGTTCCACTCATCAATGAGAACCCTATTTCCAAACAATATTTTCCTATGTCCTTTCTAAATCTAAAACTTATCCATTTAAATCATTACTGCGGGTTCTCTCTTGGAGAGATATCCTCAAGACCTTGTCATATCCCCCTTATTAATAAACCTATCTTCCATTTATACACTTCGATCAGGTTCTCCCCTCATTCTTCGTCTAACAAGGTGAATGTAACTTATGGTAGTTCTTCAATCTTTCTTCATAAGGAAGTTTTCTAATCTATGTATTAGTTTAGTCATCCTACGCTGAATGTTTCATATACGAATTTATGTCCATTCTGTAATATGGAAGCACCAGAATTGTGCTGCATCATTAGGTGATGTAGGCCTTACTAATGATTATAAGCTTGTAATTGCGTTGACAACCACCCTAAAACTTCTCCCCAACAAAACCCCACCCCATCCCAAACTTAATACCCCCACCCCCCCAGACTTAAGACACAGAGTCCCACGCCGCGCCCCCCTCCCTCCTGTTCAACCCCCCCCCTCTCCACCCTCCCCCCCCCCCTCCCCCCCCCCCCGTCCCCCGTCCCCCCCCTCCCCCTCCCCCCCTCGCGCACATATCGCCTCCGCCCTCCCCCTCTGATCCTTCCCCCCCCCCCCGCCCGCGACTCGCACCGGCTCCTCCGCCTTCCTCCTACTTGCCCCGGCGACCTACTTCTAATCCCAGTAAATCTATTTTGCCTTCATTACGTACGCTTAGGCATTGATGTACTTGGGTTTTAAGGTTGCTGCTTACCATAAACTGCCAATGTCCTTTTCGGCATCTGTTCTATGGCTAAGTTCTACATTATTTAACTTATAAGGTGCTAGGGTTATGGACACTCCGAGCTTCAGATCCTTTGATTTATCCACATTGAAACTGATTCTGCCACTTTTCTGACCAAGAGTAGAGTTTGTTGTATAAATCCTTCTCCTGAAGTTCACTCCCTCACTAAATTTACGTTTGCA
>NW_026505076.1:0-18197 GCF_026875155.1 Cherax quadricarinatus
GTTTTTTAACTCCTAGGAGAGGAGCAGGGGACGCGGAGGTCGTCCACGCTGCTAAAAACAACAGACTTAGCCCCACTCCACAAAGAGGGCAGTAAAGCAATAGCAAAGAACTACAGACCGAGAGTGCTAACTCCATATCATAAAAATCTTTGAAAGGGTTCTAGATACCCATCAGTTACACAACCCAGGGCAACATGGGTTTAGAGCAGGTTGCTCCTGCCTGTCCCAACTACTGGACACTATGACAAGGTCCTGGATGCTCTAGAAGGCAAACAGAACGCAGATGTAGTATACACAGACTTTGCAAAAGCCTTTGACAATTGTGACCATGGTGTAATAGCACACAAAATGCGTGATAAAGGAATAACTGAAAAAGTTGGTAGCTGGATCTATAATTTTCCAAGCAAATATAACACAAGAGTATCAGTAAACAGAGTAAAGTCTGAGACAGCTACTGCGAAAAGCTCTGTTCACAAGCACAGTACTCGCTCCCATCCTGTTCCTCATCCTCATATCTGACATAGACAAGGATGTCAGCCATAGCACCGTGTCTTCCTCTGCAGATGATGCCGAATTTGCATGACAGTGTCCTCCATTGAAGACACTGCAAGACTCCAGGCAGACATTACCCAAATATTTAAATGGGCTGCAGAAAACAATATGAAGTTCAACGATGAGAAATTTCAATTACTCCGATATAGAAAACTTGAGGAAATTAAAACTGTATTGGAGTGTAAAACAAATTCCAACCACACAACAGAGCGAGAAACTAATGCAAAATACCTGAGAGTGTAATGTCAGAAGATCTCACTCTCAAGGACCACAACATTGTATCAATCGCATCTGCTAAAAAAAAAATGACAGGATGGATAATGAGAACCTTCAAACTAGGGATGCCAAAGCCATGATGACACTCTTCAGGTTACTTGTTCTTTCTAGGCTGGAATATTGCTACACACTAACAGCACCTTTCAAGACAGGTGAAATTGCTGATCTAGAAAATGCACAGAGAACCTTCACAGCACACAAGTGTGACAAAACACCTCAGTCACTGGAAACGCTTGAAGTTCCTCAACTTGTACTCCCTGGAACGCAGGCGGGAGAGACGCATGATTATATACTCTTGGAAAATCCTAGAGGGATTAGTACCAAATTTACACACGGAATCACTCCCTATGAAACAAACAACTCAACAGGCAATGAAACATCCCCCCATGAAAAACAGGGGCGCCACTAGCACGGTAAGAGACAACACAAGAAATATGAGGGGCCAAGGACTGTTCAACTGCCTCCCAGCATACGTAAGGGAGGTTACCAATAGACCCCTGGCTGTCTTCAAGAAGGCGCTGGACAGGCACCCAAAGTAAGTACCTGACCAGCAGGGCTGTGGTTCGTACGTCGCGTTTGCATGCGGCCAACAGTAACACCCTGGTTGATCAGGCCCTGATCCACCATACTCCAGGTATGCCACAGAGTTGCTCATTTGCTCGGAACTACTAAACACCTTAACTCATGTATTAAATTTTTCCCAAAATAAATTGAAAACAAAAACCCTTGTCATTATGGTTTATACAAGCCCCCGGGTGCAACTTCCAACATTTTCCAGGAACAGTTTTGTAAAACGACCACTGTCTGGAAAATCCCCCAACTCCTGCTCCAGTTATTTTTTGCTGCGGGGTAATTTCACTTAAGACTCTAAAGTGGGGAATGTAGCAAATAATGTTTTAGCACTTTTTTATCGGCCCCAGAAGGGGAACCTGAAAATTCACACACTACATAAAAAAATAAATCCTGCAACAATTCCCCTTTAAAACTAACGAATAATAGACCCAAACAAGACTGGAAAAAACGGGAAACATTTTCACCAAAAACGATGATCTAAAACGAAAAAAAAAGGTAAAAAAAGCCAAACACTCAGATCACAAATAATAACGTACAAAAATTTAGCCAGGGCCCTGACCACAAAAGGTGACCAGTTTATGAAGGTGCCTCACCATATTTCAACTTCAAAAAAAAAAACATACAGTGGGTCGAAAACCCTGTCCTAAATGAAACAAGCTGGGGGATATCCTAAACAACTAAAACGAACCTTTGCCTAAAAAAAAAAATTAAATTTGTGGCACTTTAGGGCGATAAAAAAAATAAAGGAAAGAAATGTAAAATAAAAGACAAATCTCCCTAACAAATGAAAAAAAAAAAATCAAAAGGTGCTGAATCGGCAATAACCTAAATAAGAAGGGAGGCAATACCCGGGGGAGAGCTCCGGGCCAAAGCCCCCGCGGCCGGCCCGGACCAGGCTCCTGGTGGATCAGCCTGATCAAAACCCGGGTGTTGCTGCTGGGTGCACGCAAACCAACGTACGAGCCCCAGCCCGGGGTGTCCCGGAACTGACTTTGGGCTTGTCCGGCCAGCTTGAAGACTGCCCGGGGCTGTTTGGAATCCCCCTTTTGTAGCTGGGGAGGCAGTTGAACAACTCGGCCCTGAACTTTTTGTATGGTCCCCTTAACGTCAGGACACCCCTGCTTTCATTGGGGGGTTTGCATCGTCTGCCCAAATCTTTTGCTTTCGAATGAGTGATTTTCGTGTGCAATTCTAATAGTCCCTCTAGGATTTTCCAGGTGTTATAATCATGTATCTCTCCTCCCGTTCCAGGGGGAATACGGGTTTTGGGAAACCCAAGCGCTCCCAGTAATTGAGGTGTTTTATCTCCCGTTAGCGCCCGTGAAAGTTCTCTGACATTTTCTAGGTGGGGCAATTTCACCGCCTTGAAAGGTCTTTTATTTGGAGAATATTCCACCTAATGAACAAGTGACCAAAGGGTCATTGTCATCAGGGGTTGGCCCCCTAGTTTTAAAGGGTTCCTTATCCATCCTGTCATTTTTTAGCAATGCGTTTGATAAATGTTTGTCCTTGAAGGTGAGATCCCCCGACAGTCACTCCCGGGTCTTTAAACTTGGGTGTTTCGCTCTATTTGTGGCCAGAATTTTTTTTGTCTTATAAAAGTTTTAATTTTTCCCATGTTTACCATATTGAGTAATTGAAATTTTCTCCCCCCCCCCTTCATATTTTTTTTCTGCAGCCCCCCTGAAAGTTTGGTTGTGTCCGCCTGAGCTTTTCAGTTTGCAATGGAAGAACTGCATGCGATTCGGGTGTCATTGGTCAAGGAAATAGAAAAATCGAATAAGATTAACGAATCATACAGGAGACAAGAAACCCAGGAAAAAAATTAAAAGCCCTAAAAAAAACGAGAAAAAAACCAAAAATTTCTTTTCCTATTCCAAATTTGGCAAAAACATCATACTGGGCCCTGCTTAGACTGATGGGACTTTCACAGATGACAGCAATGAAATGGAAAAGATAACTAAGGTCCCCATATGATCATGTTTAGCGAGCCATTACCAGAATAAGAGTCGAAAATCTGAAAAAATTTTTCGGCCAAAATCATATTTGGTCAGCCCAAAATCCCGATATTTTCCCAACATCGCATGACTTCAAAAAAGCAATAAAGTTGCCCATGTACTCTGCCACAGGCCCAGATTCATGGAACTCCGTGTTCATCAAAAACTGCAAGAAGCCCCTTTCACGTGCCTTCAGCATTCTATGGAGAGGGAGCTTGGACACAGGAGTCATCCCACAGTCACTAAAAACAGACATAGCTCCACTCCACATACTTAGCAGTAAGGCAATTGCAAAGAATCATAGACCGATATCACTAAAGTACCACATAAAGTCTTTGAAAGGGTTTTAAGAAGCAAGATCGCCTAGATACCCATCGGTTACACAACCCAGGGCAACATGGGTTTAGATCAGATCGCCCCTGCCTGTCCCAGCTACTAGACCACTATGACAAGATCTTAGATGCACTGGAGGACAAACAAAATGCAGATGTAGCATACACAGACTTTGCAAAAGCCTTCAATAAGTGTGACCATGGTGTAATAGTGCATAAAATGCGTGATGAAGGAATAACAGGAAAAGTTGGTAGAAGGATCTATAACTTCTTAACAAATAGAACACAGAGTAATAGTAAACATGAGGTCAGTGGTCCTGTGTGGTCATACCTGTCCTAAGCTCTCTGGGAGTTAGCGTGGGGTGTTACCAAGCACCATGGCTTCTTGTAGTGTTTTAGAATCTCAGGTTCAGGTGTTGAAGGAGGTTCTACTTCTTCAGGAGGAAAAATAGGAGGCTGAAGTTTCGCCTAGATGAGTTTGGGAGTGAGTGTGAGGAGGATTTAGCTGGAAAGGAGGAAATGGTCACTGGCAGTGAGAATGGCAGCCGCTTAAAGTGGCAAGTGGTTCACAGTTCAGGAAGGAAGATGAGGAGGGTTAACAGAGAAGATGTGAAGATATGAAATCGATTCTCTGCTCTCCAGGACAAGTGTACTTCAGTGGTTAGTGAGGTTGAAGGTACCACCGATTTCCCTGCTAATCAAGGTAAGAATGCTTTAATTCTAGGAGATTCTCAGGTAAGATATATGGACTGTGGTTTTTGTAACAGAGATAGAAAAGTCAGACAGAGGGCGTGCCTTCCAGGAGCTGGTGTTGGTGACATAGTCAGCAGGTTGGATAATATTATGTCAGGTAATGGGAACAAGCCCATTATCTGCCTTAGTGCTGGGGGTAATGACATTGGGATGGGCAGGAGACAGGAGCTGCTGGATAAGTACAGGTCAGTTAGTTTAATATGTTTATTATGCAACCCAATACCATCCTGTGGGCGGTTGTTTAAAGATTACAGAGGTACATAATGGGTCCAGGGACTGGGCCCCAAAGTTATGATAGATGAACTAGTTACAAAGGTAATGAAGTCCAGGTAGATCTGGTCACAGTTATGGTAGGTTACAAAGGTAATGAATCAGCCTCACTCCTATACATAGTTACAATCATGAACAAATTACAAAGTAATGAGACACTGACACGTCCACACCGGTCACAGTTGTAATGAGTTATAAATACAAATATTAAGTGGATCATACACCCACACGAGCGAGCGCGCACACACATACACGAGGGCGCACGCACGGACACATGCACACGAGCATACAAACATATACATGCACACAAGCACCCACACCCACACACACACACAACACACACACACACACACACACACACACATACACACACACACACACACACACACACACACACACACACACACACACACACACACACACACACACACACACACACACACACACACACACACTGTGGTAATGCTTTATTTACAACTAGCAAGTCAGGGTATTTCTCCAGAATGGTCTGTGGATAAAATACTTTGCCATTTCTTGAACATTTCTGAGTGAGTTGTCTCTAAATTCATTAATTTTATCGCACTCCAGTACATAATGACGCAGGTGTGACAATAGTCCATCTGGCAAAGTTTACTTGTAATCCAGCTGAGCCGGGCGGTAGTGACATCCAAGAGTCGGCTTATCTTGTTGGATGTACCATAGACATGTGGCTCCTCCTGCATGATGGAATGATGATAGATGGATTGACTTGTGTCAGTCTCCTAAGTCTTAAGTCAATGAAGTTCAGTTGAAGTTCTTTTCGTATAATTGTTCTCAACTGCTAACTGACAAGCCAAGATTGTAATTTACCCCCTCTTTGAAAGCATACAGCTTAGCCAATGCATCAGTTCTATCATGCATCTGAAGACCAATGTGAGATGGAATCCACAGTATGTGCACTCTGACTCCTGCTCACAATCTTACCATACCTGTGTCTGGCTTCTGACACAAGCATGCCACAATTTATATTAATGAGTTGAGAGCTTATATGGATGACAGAGAATCAGTTACAATTAAAGTGTCAGCCTTAGATACATGGACGCATTTGAGTGCAAGGAGTATGGCAAACAGTTCTGTTTGAAGGGTAGAGGCCCAGTTATTGATGCGTGCTCCAATTTCTTTATGAGAACCATCACTTTGTATGACAAACAGCAGCCCTACCAGCTGCATCAGGGGACTGGTGAACAGAACCATCAACGTAAATAATTTGTGAAGAGTGTTCTGTGTGACTAAGTTATCAGTACAGCTTAAGGCATCATGTTTGGCTCCAAGACGAAACTTTAGTTGTGATTTAAGAAGAGTTTTGGGGAGAAATGGAGGATGGTAGTTTGGAATGGGGTAATATCCCATGGAGCAGGGAAGTGCTTCTGTTGCCTTACTTGTCATAGATCATGTAGCTGGTTCATGCGGAGGTCGGTATCAGTTTTTTCGATCCATCTGGAAGGATGTTCACCAGTGCTGAGGAAAGTTTGGAGGGCTTCTGTGCAGGGGTTTGAATGGGCTAACCTAAGCATATTGATCCCGATAAGGATATTTCTTTCGTAACACGATCTCTAATTTTTGGAAATTAAGTTTTTTCCCCATTTTAAAATTTTTGGCAGTATAGGGCATCCTGGTGACCTATTGCTTCGTTTTGCTTTTTTTTTCCAGCCCTTAAAAATTTCCCATCGACACAGTGCAAGAGTGGGCCGCTAATAAACCCAATGATTAATATAAGAAGATACCCCATTTTCAAAATTTTTTAAAATTACCCCAAACCCTGGGATAAAAACCCTCCAAACTCTAAGTGCTTCAGCCTTTCTTTGTATTGGACAAAGTTCGTTACACAGGCCCAAGTGGGGAACCCAAAGCCAGTCCTGTCTGTTACATATTTAGAAGAGACCCTTGCAACTGGATCGGGAAAATGTGCCTCTCTGTTGGGGGACCCCCGTTGAGATCTTTTTTTTAAAGTAGAGTTTATAACCCCGGTCCTTACACGAGGCTAGTACATATTAAGAATTTTTTGGGGTGTTGGAGAATCCAGGGGTGGAAATCATTATATCGTGGAAAATATGTATTATTTTCCAGAAAAAAGTAGTTATATGAAAATAGAGGCCATACTGTATTTAAAAAAATTTATGTAAAAAAAAGGGGACGTGCTGCGCAGAAGATATCCCCCATTGTTTTTTGAATGGAGTAACAGACATTATTTAATAATGTGAAGAATTTTCGTGCTCTAGAGGAAAAATTTGGGGTTGCCCCTCTCAAATAGGGCCAAAAATTTTTGGTTGCTTTCCCTGCATAACGAGTTCAGGCGACGGACGGGACAATCCGGAACCTCAGAAAAGCTTTTAAATTTATGTTTAAATTCTGGCCAGTAAATTTTTTATAAATTAGGAAAAAGGGGGGCCCTTTTACATGAACATTAATCTCCAGTAAAATTGGTGAGTGATAAAAAATTTTTTTTCCTTTGTTATGTAAATGTGTGTTATATAACCCTTTTTTAATTTTAATATACAGCCCAAAAATTTTTATTTACCAGTTTTCCTGGTGAAACAATTTCATTTGTAAGTATGGTCCAGAGCAACTTGGGATATGACAGGGGGTGGGTTCGAGGGGACTTTTTTTGCGACCTGGTGCCCCAAAAATTCCTATTTGTCTAACCGTAAATAAAAATTTATTTTTTTCTTTTATTTTTTGTACATAATGATACTTCAGAAAAATGAAATTTTTCCACTTTTAAATTTGCCCGTGGCCTTCTTGAGCTGGAGGTAATTAGTGAAGCTTTAAATTAGTTAATTACTTAAAAAATTATATGTAAAAAGAAGGAGGTGGATTTTTAAGTTCGCAAATTTACTTAATGTGTATGGTTTAAAATTATTAAAATATTAATTGGAAAGTAAGGTGGCTAAGATTTTTTAATGTGTATAAGTGTAGTGAAAATGATAGCAAAGTGTAGCTAATTAAATTAATGGTATAATATTAACTTTGAAAACCCAAAAGGGGCTAGGATTTATATTAATGTATTTGTAAAATTTTTAATTTGAAAAAAAAATTCGGGCCCAAAATTTTTTAAACAGTGTAGTGTAATGAAAAACCCAAGTGTAGTAATTATATTAAGGGTTTTAAAATTTTAATTTTTGCTATCCCAAAATTCTGGCAAGGATTTTTTAAATTTGATAATTTTAAATTTTGATGAGCCAATTTGTTTAATGTACTTTTAAAATTTTTTAAATTTTTTACATGTAATTGAAAGCTAAAGTAGCTGGATTTATTAAAAGGTAAGTTGCTCAGTGTTGTAAGTTGAAATCGGGGTTTTTTTTAAGTTAATTAATTAAAATGAATCTGGCTGAAAATAAAAAATTTTAATATAGAAGAAAAAATTTGGGAATATGAGCAAAGAAAGTTCACTGGGGGTTAAAAAAGGACATGTAACAAAAGCATACAATAAATGTTGGAATTAATGAATCAAAGATGTGAATATTGATGTTTTAAAAATTGTATTTAATGCTTTGGGGAATAGATATGTTTTACAAATTATATTAAACAAATAAAAGGAATTTTTTTAGTAAACTGTGTAGAGGATGAAGTGATCTTATGATTAATCTATTATGAATTAGAGGAAAAGATTCTTTTTGTAAAAGTCGGGCCCTTGAATAAATTAAAATGTGTAAACAGGCAGTTAATCGTCTGCCCCAACAAATAAGATGTCTTTGCCAAACCCCAGAATTATTTTCCCTGTATTTAACCCCTGGAGAAAAAGGGGGGTTTTGGTAAATTTTTTTAAAGACCTTGTTGCAGGAGTGACCTGTTTGTGTAACAAAATTTTTTTTACTTCAAAGGACGGGAAAAAAGAATGCTCACATACTCAAAAACCCTTTCCCCCAATGTAGATATTCTTTTAAAAAAAGCGTTGACTTGTTGAAAGTCATTATGGAAATTAGAACAAATTGGGTTTGGGATCTAGTGATATCATGTTAAATTTAAAATCCCCAGATCATTTTTAAAAGGGTTTTAAAGCAGTTTAGGTTAAACTGGAGACCCCTCTCAAAATTTTTAATAATAATATAATCTGAAGGAACGACTGGTTTTTGGGGCCAGGAAGAATAAATTAAGCTGTAAACACTTGAATGGATTCAAAAAAAATATCACAAAGGTTTTTTTGGACTGGAGGAAATAAGATTAGGTCTACAAGAATAATTGTGCAGTTGAGACCAGCAACAACCATTTTAAAGATGCAACACATAAAAACTCCGAGGTATCTGTCAAGTTTCACAAAGGAAAAATTTCCCAATGGGAATAACAAAATTCATTTCCTAAAATAGGCATAGGTCATATCAGGTAAGGGAAACAGAAATAATGATTCTTTAAAGGTAAGAAATAAGTACCCCACTAAAAGGGGAGCCCTTTTAAAAAGAAACCGTCAAAAAAAAAGAGATTGTCTTTTTTCAAGGGGATCATTTTCTAAGAAATTTTCAAAATACATTCATGGAAAGATAAAGTTTAAAGATTGGGAAATTGGGCAGATGTATAGGTGTTTAGGTAAACACAAAAGTTAAGGATTTTCATGCGAAATTAAAAAAACTGTTTTTTAAATGCCCCCCCAAAGGAAGAAAACCCTTAGTCATGGTAAGGGGATATATAATGTTGTAATAATGTTAAAGTTGACAATCCCGACACAACAGAGCTAATGTAAAAATTGCTGCTAAAAGTTATAAAGGGTTTTGCTGAACAGCCCTTTCCTGTGTTTTCAGGTAAAATTTTAGATAAAGGCATAAATAAAAAAATGTAATGCATTTTTGGACCAGGGTCCCCCGGTTTTCAAAAAAAGTAAATGTCTTGATGGTATGAAAGTAAAGGGGAGTCCCAAACTTTAAAATTATCTGGGTTTCCTTCGTAAAAGAGTCAATTGTATGACCTGTTTATGTAAAATGTCGGGTTTGGGGAAAGAGAAAAAACGTGTTAAAGCAGTAATTGTAGATAGACCCAGAGAAATTACAGTAGGGGTTGTAAAGCTACAGAAAGACTTTCACATAAATTTAAATTTAGCCCCTTTTGGGGTAAGTGATGATTCTGTAGGGGCCCCAAAAATATTTTTTAGGTAGGATATTTGCCTCCTTTTTAAAAAGGGGGGTAAGAAATGTGGGGGTACCCTTTTGAAGAGTAGGAGGCCCTGTAATGTATGGTAGGTTCCTCGAAAAAATATTCATGCAGAGGGGAAATACAAATCCAAAACTGTGTTCTTACCATGAAATCGTGCCCCAGTTAAATTTTTCCATGAGGATGGTGTTTCCCCTGCTAAATTTGGGAATTAGACCTTGGAATAAAAAGTAAATGAAGGAAGTCCAGACGATTTTTTTACCAAAAACAATACCCGAGAGATGTAAAAATTTTAATCGGACAAATGGGTAGACTTCCGTGGAGATGAACCATCCAGAATTGCCCCCCAATTACGAATGGGAATGGAAAGTCAAAGGCTCAGCTCCGAAATGGTAAACACCAGAATTGTTTAAATGCCATAATGATATAATTGGAACATTAATTAATAAATTTTTAGAAGGGTACCTCCTGAGAACCCAAAAATTTTTGGTCATATTTGCCAATCACGGATGAAGAAGGTTCTAAGACCCCTCCTTTTGGGGTTGTGTTTAATTTTAGTCCAGGAGTAACAAAAATGTACCCAGTTTAATGACTGTTTGATGAAGTCCAGCGTTTACGGAAAAATTGGAGAATTTTTTTATTTAAATTTAGGGGGAAGAAATTTTGCTTTTATGGCTGAATAAGAAAGCTTTTTAAGAGGGTTTCAGGGCTGACCGGATTGTACCCGCTTCTTTGGTGAGAATCCTTTGACCACTTAGCCCCCTGAAAACCTTTTTGCTTTAGGACGTATTTTTGGTGCTACATCCAGCCCCTTCCACTTAAGCGACGAAAAGACCCTTAAACATATGGGAAAATCCATTTGTAAAGTAAAGAGCAAAAAAATTTTTGTGGGGCTTTTTTGGGGGGTGAATAATGAAAAGGACTGTTTACTTATGGGGAGGCTAATAAAATAAGCAAGTGCAAACATGCCTTGAGGAATGGAAAAGTAATTCGTCCAAATTTAAAGGACAAAATAATTAAAATTTCCCTGGAAAAAGAAAATGCCAAAATGTAAAAAGTTTGGGTTTAAGGGAAAATGAGAGAATTTGTAAAGTTAAAATAATAATTACAGTATGCCCCCAAAAAAATTAACTAAGAAGTTTTTTCTTTCTGAAAATTTCCCAAAGTTTTGATCCATAGGTTTTGTGTCACCCTTCTATAAGAGGGAAAATTTTTAATTTAGGAAGCATGGAAACTTAAATGGCTTGGGAGAAAAATTTCCTGAGGAATTCATTAACGGTGGGTGAATTTTTTGGTGATTATGGAAAATTCCCAAGTTGGAGTTCCCAAAGCCGGTGGCCCAAACCAAAAGGGAAAAAAGTACTCCACATTTTTTTTGATGCTTCAAAATTGGGATTGGGCGTTGCTTCCCTTTTAAAGTAAAGTGTTATTTCTCTTGTTTGTTAAGGCTAAATGTCTCCATTAAAAAGTTGTGAAGGCTTACTCGCCCTGTAACAAAATTCAGACAGTATTTCCCAAGCGGCTCCCCTCAGGAAAATTAAAGAAAAGAAAAAAAACAAAAAATGAAAACATAAAAAATTTTTATTTAGAAAATATAAAATATAAAACACTTAAAAAGAAAAAATTGATCCTAATGAAAAAAAATTTAAAAATTAAAAAATAAAAGATATTGAATTCAACGCAAATACCTATCTAAAACTTTGGGGGTTGGTGTTTTGACATGCATGTTGTTGAATCGTAGCCCTTGTGATGTGGGAGGGGGGTGAGGGGTTGGGGCAAACCCCCTGGTCGTTCTTGTGGCCATAAATAATCTCTTCCCCATGAAGGGAAAAAGGTTTTTTACCACTGCAATGAGAGGGATTATGTCCCGATTCTTATAACAGACAGGCAAGTAAAAACAACTGGGGGGTCTCCAGGGCGTTAGTCCATCTCCCTTTAATTTACTAGTTGATTGGGAGGTGACCCCTCTGTCTCCCCAAGCTGAAAGATAGAAGGGTTTCCCACTGCTTAAGAAAAAAACTCTCCGATAAGTACAATACCTAAAAGTGTGGTGATTATTAAAAAGTCAACTTAGAGCAAGATAAAAGGCTAAGTTTATTTTTGGGGAAAAAGTGAATTTAAACCCAAATAAATCCACTAGAATAAAAGGGGCATGTATTACATTTAGTGCTGGGGCTGTGAGTCTAGTGATTCGTTTGGCCGGGAAAAGCCCCACTGTCCCTTTCGGGGGGGGGGGGGGGAAAGAAGGAGGGGGAAAAAGGGGATAGGGGAGTAGACTAAACCCTACTTTAACAAGACCCGCCAAAATTCATTTTTTTTGGGGGGGGGAAAAAAAGGGGGGGGGAAAGCGGGGCAGAAAATACCCAAGTGGGGGAACAAAATCAATTTGGGGGGGGGGGGAAAAAGGGGGGGGGATAGTGGGGAGTGGACTTACCCTACTTAAAAGTGCCGGCAATGAAAATATTGTTACTTATCGCTACTCTATTATTAATTTTTCCCCTCAATCCCCTTTTTCCAAGATTATAGTCAAGGAGTATAAGAAGAAAGACGAGGAAAAAGTTTTCCCTGGGGAGTTGTGTAGGCAAAAATCTTTACTAACTGTCACGATTTAAAACAGTCGAGAAAATAATTTGGGATGAACCTTGATATACACAATATGGAACAAAAAAGCTGGGTGCCAATGTCCCCTAAAGGGCAACTTTTGGTTTCCCTTTTAAAATTTTCTAGGTTATAAAAGGGTTTGTGGTCCTTCTAAAATGAATTCTTTTCCCGCAAATAAAATTTAAGTTTGGAGATCCCAACAAGGCTAAAATTCCTTTTCTATGGTGGGGATCTTTTTGTGGGAAGGGTTTCCCGGTTAGGAAGCATACAAGCAGTTTGGAGGCATCATTTCTTAAGAAAAATGTTTTATTAATATTTTTTTGGAATCTTAAGTATGGGGTTTTTTGAAAAGATACTTTTAATCTCTTTAAAAACTTTTCCGAGTACGTCGGAAAGTTCAAGAGGTTCCTTCACAGTTTTTAGGAAGTGGATAAGAGCTGAAAGATGGTAAGGTTGGGATAAACCGGCAAAAAAATTTTACAGAACAAAAAAAGCTACGATGAGTTCTTGGTTTTGGGGTTTTAAAATTTAAATAAAGCTTTGATCTTATGGGGGAGGTGCAGAGATTTATTAAAAAGTTTCACCCCAAAAAAATTTAAATCTTGTTATATCAAGGAAGCTTTCTTCGCTTGGCAGTGAGGCTGTGAGCAAAACCACGCAAAAGGGGTTTTAAATTTTGGGGTATTTTCGCCCCGTGGATGTATTACAAAAAAAATTTCTTATCAAAAAAATGAAACTTTTGGTATTACCCAAGACTTTCTACAGTCTCACGTGGTAGCACGGGCATTTTCCAAACGAAGGGCATGTTTATATTGCATCAGTCCTTGGTGTGTAAAAAAAGCGGTTATGCTTAGAAAAAGGTTAACATTACTTGTTGATTGCCTGGAAATAAAATCTTGAAAAGAAGGAAAGGTCATAAAATTTTGTGTGATCGTATCTTTAAAGGGGCAAATCTCGCACCCCACGAGTGATAGCATAGGCCCTCTGAATTCAATAGCAGTTATATGAATATCCTCCTTTTAACCCATGATACTGGTGAGCAATATGCAGAACTAAAGGGTTCAATGATCTTTAGTTTTAAAATTTGTTACCCCGGTCAAATGCATCCCAAAGGGAATGGAATGGTATAATTTTCTTTTGATAGGATTGTCGTCACAAAGTTTTTAGGGATCCGTGGAGGTAACACCTGGAATATCAAAAAGACGTCGAAAGTTATACATTGAGTTTTCTGTCTCTTATGGTCATCCAAAGATCATTAATTTTAAATGTTGGTTGCCCCCAAAGTGGTCAAGAGTCACCAGTCATGTGTTCTTCTTTCATAGTCAAGTAGAGGTGTCAATTACACACCCTTACTTCTTCAGTTGTTATCAAGTTCGGTGGAAAAAAAAGTCAAATTTATTGAGGATTTAAACCGAAATTTTCGGAAATATTTTTAAGGATGTTGAATGTTTAAAGTTAGGTTTCCCCTATTTATGAGGTAGTAAACTTTCCACAAATTTTTTATTTTTTTGGGACCTTTCCATGCTTAAAAAATTTATTTACTGATGGAAAAAGTACAAAAATTCATCCCCACTTTAAAACTTCTCCTCTGACTTTTTTGGGAAACAAAATGGTTTTGTTGGCTATTCAAGTTAGGTTTTTGAAACTATGTCAGAGGTCTCCTCAAGTTTGGATCTAGGTCAAGGAAAACTGGTAAGAAGATGAACCTCAGCATCACCTCCTTTAGCCTAAGTATGAAGGATGGACAATGGCCCCTTTGGGCCCGTCTACCAGAGAAGTTCAAAAAGGGAAAACCCCAAAGAGTCACTGGGAACTTTTCCCTGGGAAACAAAGACAGGGTAGGTAACGAGCCCCTTTAGGTTAAGGGAGCAAAATTTCCCTTAAAAAAGGGTTGAGATCGAAAAGTGGCGTCAAACCTCCCCCTTTAAATGGGATGATAGGGTGTGGTGAAGAGAGGCTTCATCCCGAAGTGGTATGATGTTGCATTAAACAGATGTGAATTTTGTCCCCGGTCAGACAAAATTTTCTAGGGTGCCCCACTTGGAGAAGATGGACAAAAAGGGTTCAGCCCCCTCTGTATGGGTTTTGGTTTTAAGGGTATGGTTCAGGGAAAACCCAAGATACAAATAATGTTAATATATATTTGTCCCCCGATGAAAGTGGAGATAAAGGACCAAAGATGTCAACCTACTCTTTCGAAAGGTAGTAAAAATGGATTTTGATATAGGGACTCGCTGGACCCGGGGTGAAATTGGCAACTTTTCACGATTTAAAAAGGGGTGATATTGAGGACTTTTTGGCAAAAAAGGTTTCCTAATTTTATTTAAAGGTTTTCGATGCGAGAAATGTCCCGGGCCCCTGGCAGGGCATGAGCCATTTTTAAAAACGTTTCGCCCTTGACTTGGAACAATAGTGGAAAAGTCTATCTCATTAATTTAAATTTGATATGACTTGTACAAGATCCTTTTAGTATTCAAAATTTATTGAAAAGTTTTTCCTTTGGAAACTTGATTTTGTTTAGCGGCTTTGGCAATTCTGAAGGAAAGGGCAAAAACATTGTAAATTGACAAAGGGGTCCTTCGATATATTAAAGGCTTAAAATCGGGAAATCAAGGATGGATTTTGGAGAAGCCTGGGCTTTGGTCGAGCCCCAGAAGACATTTATGATGGGTGATATCTTCACTTTCATCTAACAAGTGAAACAGTGATCCTAATACCTCGTTTTGAGGTAGCTCACTGGGGTTTTTTAAATTTCCCCTGATCTCGCGAACTTGTCTCATCTGAAAATTTCGAGGGCATCTTGATTCTACAAGAAGAAGATTGAAAAATTATGTCCACCTTTTGGGATGAAAGGTCAAACTAGAAAGGGAAAAAATGGCACCTTTTCATTATATTAGTCGGAGCAGAAGTGATGGGGGCTGTATGGTTCAGACCACTGTGAACCCTTTTGACCCAAAAGTAACAATGGTTTGGGGGAAAAGTGTCCGACGGCAAGTAGTCTGAAAGTAGCAGGGAAGAGTTTTTTTAAGGTTGGGAATGTTGCAACCCCCGAATGGGGGTTTCAAGATTTTTTATGTTTTATATAATGTATATTTCCCTTTTTTATAATTTTATTTCTTAATTTGCGATATAGCTAAAACGTAAAAATTTTTGCTTTATATTTTTTTTTGACTTATGTTGTTGGATGTACATAAAATGTGCTGTTAAGTTTTATTTTCAAACTCTGTAATTTTCGCTTTTCGTCGTTATACTGCCGGCTTCTAGCTGTGTGTCCACGGGGCTATCCGTGATCGGGGGGGGTGTCCTCCCTTCGGAAGTATTCGTCTGCTCTGACTCGCTTGGGGTTGGACAGATTGTTGTTCATTTTTTTTGTTATTTCGTGAACTTGTTCAAGAAATTGTATAGCTTCGTGATTTTCGCGTTGTATGGGTTGTGTGTCATATAGACCTCTGCTAATTGGGCCCTTTAGCTATGTTGGACCTAATTTTTGTACGGGTTTTCTGTGTATTGTCACAGTCAGGGTTTTTCCTATGTGAATTTAGTTTCATTATGGGGTTTTGTAATTTTTGTGGAGGATCTGCTGATGGTCCCGGGAGTGTCTTTATATTTTCTTGATCTGATTGTGTCGCAGTGCTTGTTTTAGGTTTTGGGGCTTAGCATTTTTTTCATTGTTCAGGCAGAGTTCGGGTTTGCCGTCGGTCAGAAGTTAGTTTATTAGAGATTTGTCAATCACTTGTTTAAGTCTAGTCGAGTGTGAGCATAAGAACTCTTGAGCATTCAGGGCATACACAAATTGTACATTTTAGTATATCTTTTTTAAATTTAAAAATGTACCAGCCGGTACTTAAGATTAAAATGTGATATGTGCTTTCGCCATTATTTGAACTCGAGAGTTGATTTTATTTGATTGCTGTGTTTAAATTTAATTTGTAATAACCTCTAGAAAACTAATGATTAATAAATTTATTAATTTTAATTTCTTAGTTAGTAGCCCAGGAATCCTGAGCACTATTGAATAATACTAAATTTTAGGATAATTGGACAGGATACTGACACTGTAATGAAAACCCAGTAACAGGCTGGATGTAGAATGGCGTCCTTTTGTATTCACTGGAGATCTTAAGCTTTTGAATCGCGTTTTTTGTAAAGGGAACAGCTTATCAGAAATGACTATACATGTGCATCCAGTGTCTCGTTAAATGGTAGATACATTAAGTCCATTAACTGTTCCTGAACAGAAGGGTGCTTGGTCATTACAGTCTTTAAAACATCTTCCAACTTTTTGGGGCCTTCTTAGAAGGACAAATCTGGACGTTTATGTCCCCTTTAAAACCACACAAATGACAAACAGGAATAAAAGAAGTCATTTTACTTTCCACTAGAGGCTTTGATTTCTTAAGGTCTGATGAACCCTTGCCCTTAGGGTTCGATCCTTTAGGTCTTTATAGGAATTGTGAGCCTAGCATACAGGTCGCAGCCTCAGCAAATTCCTCAGCTTTAATCAGGTTAACGTTCTCTATGAATGTTTGTATCTGGTGAGGAAGAGCTGTCAGGAACTGGTCAGCAACCATGAAGTCTCTAAGAGATTCATAACTGTGATAAATTCTGAGCTCTCTATCCAAAAGTCGAAAAAAACGAAAGAGGTTTACCTGTAACTGCTGAAAGTTCTGGCCAGGCTGTAAGGTGGCATACCTGAAATCTTTCCCGTAAAATTAGTGGGTTTTTTGATATGCTTTAAAGATTGCCTTCTTTAGTGGTTTAATTACATATAATATCCTGCGACAAAGTTGCATAGATATTCAAAGCGGTACCAGAAAAAACATTCCTAACCTTGGTAGCCAGGTGTCAGCAGGCCATTCACAGAGGGGAGTGGATTTTCAAACCTGATAATGTATGAAGTTTTTGTCTTCCCCCTCTGTGAAGGGAGGTAAATTAGGTGTTGGAATATGTGCACTAGCTGCATGATGTTCAATTAACTCTTCCTCTAATTGTTGTTGGTAAGAGTAGCTTTTTATTCTCTAATTCAAGGTGAGCTTTTTCGAGCTCGCGATCCTTTTCTCTCTTTTTAACTCAAGTTCTCTAGCTTTTTCCTCAACTTCTCTATCCTTTGCTCTTTCCTCAAGTTCTCTTATTTTAGCCTGTTCCCCAATATTTTAGCCTGTTCCTCAGTATTTTAGCCTGTTCCTCACGTTCTCTAGTCTTTTCCGATCAAGTCTATCACGCTCTTTTGTTTCTCTTTCTCTTCTGTCTTTCTTGGATTTCTCTCTCAATTCTCTCTCTCTCCTTTTTCTCTTCTCTTTCGATTCTCTCTCTCTCCTTTTCTTCTTCTCTTTTCCTTTCTAACTGTCTTTCTTCTCTCTCAATTCTCTCTCTTTCAAGTCTTTCCTGGATCTTAGCACTAATGAAAGATTCTAAATTTTTCCCTGTTATTCCTAACTTACTTCCAGCGTTCATCCAAAAACTGGTATTCCATATTGCAAGAATAACTTAAACTATCAGGGGAAATGAAACGGGGGGATTAAAGAAAACAGAGGGTTCAATTCCTGCTCCGCTCAAACTGTAAATAAACCAGAGGGCTCGATCCCTACTTCAATTAAACAATATGTATTAATTAAAACGAAGGGTTCTATGCCAGCTCCGAGCAAACAGTAAATAGAATGGGGTCACTTGACCATCCAAATTTTTCACCAACAAAACAAGAGTGTCCCATGAAATTTTCCCTTGA
>NW_026505077.1:0-17587 GCF_026875155.1 Cherax quadricarinatus
GGAAGGAATTTGGGGGGTTTTGTGAAGATATTTGGATTTTTTATTGACGGCAACAGTGAAAAATCAAAGTGAAACGGTTTGGGTGAGGGTAGTGAAAGGTAAAGGAAAATTTATGCAAGGGTACCCGTTATCCAACGTATGATTGGGGGGTTATTTGGAAAGATTTAGTAAGCTTCGGAACCGGCTAGAGTAAAGAATTAGTATTTTAGGTTTATCATGGGGGATCGGCTTCCAAGGAGGTGTACGTAGTAGGGGGTTTTTGTGGAAGAGGCTTTTTGCAGTTTTGTGGTGATGTTGAAACGGCTTTCATGTGGTCTTTTTTGTACCCCTTGGGGGGGGTGAGATAAAGGGATGGGTGGGGTTATCAGACTGTTGGGGGGGGGGTCGTTTGCCGCTTTTAAGGGCTTTACTACTGGATGTAAGGGGAGTTCCTAGGGATTTTGGGAAGGGCTATAATGTATATCATAGTGGATTATCTGGACATTACATGGGGAATGAGGGATTAAGGGTGATGAGGATAAAAGCTTTGGGGGCCAGATTCTATGGGAAACGAAGTGTAGGAATAAGTTGGTTTAAATGGGGCGTCTTGGGAAAAAAAGTTTCCCGAAGGTTATAGGAATCTCACTGTGGTTCCCCTTTGGGGGGGTCCCTGAGGATGGACAAGGAATGGTCTCCTTATGGGGAATGTAAAGGGGGGGTGGTTTTTGGTTATCTGGAACTGATGTAGTGTAAGGGGAAGGTATGAGAATTAGGTAGGGGATGGTAAGCCATGTTTCACGAGAATGTTTGTCAAAAGTGAGATATAAGTGTGGTTTCCGGGGTTACATTCTAAGCCTAAAGGTTATGTTCACTGGTTTAAAATTTCCTTGAAAGCCAGGATACCGACCCTTAGGATCTCGTTTTAAGTAATTAGATTTGGCACGTTGGTAGCAACACAAAATTTTTCTGAGATACGTGTCAGTTTTTTTGGGGACTGGCACATTACAGCAGCCTATTCTTATAACTACTCTAGGTTTTTTTTAAGTCTCGGTTCCCTTTAAATAATTTACATAGCCAAGTATTTTAAACCCCTAATGTGGCAAGTGGTGTATTATCTTGCATTTTGAGTGTGAACTTTACTATATGCAAGGTTTTGAATATTTGTAATTCATGGGTTAAAATTAATATTTTATATCATATCGGTGGTGTATATTCTTATACTTATTACAGTGTAGGTGTATGAATGTAAAGTTTCATATCTGTTTGAGTCTGTAAATTTTTGTGTTTTTGTCTTGTTCATGCACTACCAACTTTTAGGTTTTGATGAGGTCAGGTTGACCTTTCATTAGGATAATTCAATGTATGTTATTTAGAACGGGACTGTACATCGGGAGGGGGGGGTAGAAGTGTCCAGCTGTGTCTGCACTGGCAATAATGAATTATGATAAAAGGAGGGTTTATAGGTTATGTATATGGTTTGGGTTATGTATATGGTTGTAATATGGCCTTGATCTATGGTGTTCTTAAAATGACCGGGATTGTGTACTAGAGGTTTTGTAATATCTTGTATGGTTTTTAATTTATACCATTAATCATTATGTATTTGGCATCGTTATAAAAGTCTTATTGTAAGATGTGGAAGTTGGTTTTCATATTGTGGTGTTGTGTTTTAGGTTGGTGGGCTCCTGTTTACCAAGTACTTGTGACATGCAAGTAAACTATATGTATTTTTTTCTATACCGATCGGAGTTTATATTAATTAATGTTATATATATTATGTTTTTGGTGGTGTGTATATTTGTAATATAATGTATGTGTATGTATGTATTGTCATCAATACTAAGTACATCTATAAATACAGTGGATGTGGTTGGTTTATTGACTAGTTTGTATGTGGGTGTTTAATTTCCTGTTCGGAGAGGATGGTTCACCCTTATGTACCATTTATTTTATTTACACCATGGTTTTTTTTTGTAAGTAATACAATGTATTATGTAATAACATTATTTAAATAAAAATATAAAAAAAAAAAAAGATCCTTAGGATCCGGAATCGCGAAGAACTAAAAGCCATAAATTAAATCGAAAGAACCCAAAGTATTTCTTCTTCCTATGCCAAAACAAAATCGAGAAACAACGTCCAGTATTTGCCCCTACTTAAACAGAGGGTCCTACACAATACTGCAAGAAATGAGTGAGGTACTCAAGTTCCATATATGACTCAGTTTTTAGGCAAGCCGCTAACCAGACAGAGTCAAGATCAAAATGATTTTTTTTATGAGAGAGCCACAAAATTTATTAAACACAAGCCTATCCAATGTTATCCTGACGCAATGACTTCGAACAGGCGATAAATGACATGCCCCAGCACTCTGCCCCAGGCCAGACTCCAGGATCTCTTTTCACAAGAAAGCAAGAAGCCCTATCACGAGCCTTTTTGCCATCTCTTGGAGAGGTTGGCATGACACGGGGGTTTCGTCCACAGTTTAATGGGGGGGCTTAAAAACCACAACAAAGCCCAACTCACAAAGGGGGCAGTAAAGCAAACAGCAAAAGAACTACCGAACCATAGCACTAACAAATCCCCTACATAAAATCTTTAAAGGGTCCAAGAACAAGATCACCCACCCATTAGAAGTACCTGGGAACAAAAGGGGGACCCATCATTACACAACCCAGCAACATGGGTTTAGAATACAGCTCTCCTGTCTGACTCAACTATTGGATCACTACGACAAGGTCCTAAATGCACTAAAACTAAAGAATGCAGATATAGAAAACAACTTGCAAAAGCCTCGACAAGTGTGACCTTGGCGTAATAGCACACACAAAATGCGTGTGCTAAAGGAATGTACAGGGAAAGAGGTGCGTCGATGGTGATCTGATGCGAGAATCGCTCAGACTAACAGACAACAAGAGGAGTGTAGTGCGTCAACAGATAAAGTCCGAGCAGCTACGGTGACAAGCTCTGTCCACAAGGCACATACTCGCTCCACATCTGTTCCTCATCCTCATATCCACATAGAACAAGGATGTTCAGCCACGAGCAAGCACACCGTCTTCCTTTGCAGATGACACCCGAATCTGCATGACAGTGTCTTCCATTGCAGACACTGCAAGGGCTCCAGGCGGACATCAAACCCAAAACTTTCAGTGGGCTGCAGAAAACAATATGAAGTTCAACGATGAGAAATTTCAAAATTTCCAATAGGTAAACATGAGGAAATTAAATCTTCATCAGAGTACAAAACAAATTCTGGGCCCCAAAACAGAGCGAAACCCAACGTCAAAGACCTGGAGTGATCATGTCGAGGATCTCACCTTCAAGGACCATAACATTGTATCAATCACATCTGCTAGAAAAATGACAGGATGGATAATGAGAACCCTTCAAAAATAGGGAGGCCAAGCCCATGATGACACTCTTCAGGTCACTTGTTCTATCTAGGCTGGAAAATTGCTGCACACTAACAGCACCTTTCAAGGCAGGTGAAATTGCCGACCTAGAAAATGTACAGAGAAATTTCACGGCGCGCATAACGGAGATAAAATACCTCAATTACTGGGAGCGCTTTGAGGTTCCTAAACCTGTTTTCCCGGGAATGCAGATGGAGGATACATGATTATATACACCTGAAAACCCGAGGGACTGTACCAAACTTGCACACAAAAATCACTCACTACGAGAGCAAAAGACTTGGCAGACATGCCCCACCCCCCAATGAAAAGCAGGGGTGTCACAAAGCACGTTAAGAGACCATACAATAAGTGTCAGGGGCCCGAGACTGTTCAAACGCCTCCCAGCACACAAAAGGGGGGATTACCAACAGACCCCTGGCAGTCTTCAAGCTGGCACTGGACAAGCACCTAAAGTCAGTTCCTGATCAGCCCGGCTGGGCTCGTACGTTGGTTTGTGTGCAGCCAGCAGCAACAGCCTGGTTGATCAGGCTCTGACCCACCAGGAGGCCTGTCACAGACCGGCCGCGGGGCGTTGACCCCCGAACTCTCTCCAGTAAACTCCAGGTAAAACCGATTTTTCTTAAGGGGTGGGAGTGGAGGCGGTACGAAGTCAGTTAAAATTCGTTCCATGGTAAACTCCCCGAACTCATTCTTACCGAAAAAATTTTCATAAACCTAACTTAAGGGAGTGTCACCTTAAGAAAGTAACCCGCGCTAGCAACGTACAATTCCTACATTAGGAAAAAACAAGGTAATGGGAGGCAATCAATTCGCTCCAAGCGGGAAGCCAAATTCTTTAGAACAAGAGCGACTCGTCAATATCAAGAAACTTCCTTGAAAACCTTTTATTAAATACTCCTAAACTAAATTAACGTTTATCTAAGTACACATTTTACCAAGTCATAATATGAATATCAATCCAACCTTTCATCTAGTAGACTTAACAAGAGGGTTTTGAGAAACTCAGTTGCCAAGAAGCCTAGAGAATTAAACTGTCAAAACTTATTTAATGAAGCCATTCTTACCCTTCCCGTTTAGCAGAATGGAAATTGTACCCAACAGTCTCACTACCTTTAAAAATACTTGTACATCAACACTTACCAGTAGCGTTTTTGCATGTACTGTCTGAAGTGATGTTGCGAAGGTCTAAGGAGTTAAGAAAAGAGTCGTCCTGCTCAGTGCCAACATTCAGGGATCCATAAAGATCACTCAGCTCATTCTGATTAAGTAGTCAAATATTTCAAAAAACCACAATTAGCATTTTAATATTTTCTTTAATAAAAAAATTAGTAATAAGTATGCAGACAACCGATACTCTGCAACGAACTTTATTTTATAACACTTACCTAAAACAATATTTGCACATGAGCGTATTTCAATCAGGGAGAAGCGCTAAACCAGTATGGACAGGGCAGAGCATTAGGAAGCGGGATCGACATAAGTAAATTAATACCAACTTCCCGGATCCCCCCCCCCACATGCGGGGTCAGTGAACTTAACACATGGATGAAGTTTGTATTATTCAAATGTAATTAGTCCACTGGTAGCTCTAAACCAACAGGGGGCATACAACGCTTGAGTAATGGGGAAATAATTAAGTTAATCCAAAGGGAAAGGGAGTATATCCAACTTTTATGGTTCTGCACCTCAAGGGGAACAAGTATAGACTTCACCATGAGGACAACGAGGACCATTACCTATCACTCAATTTCTGTAGCATACAATATTCACGGGGAACTCTATAAAAACCCATATGAGCTGTACTGACCTGGGAATGGTAGGGTTGATCCAGGGAAAAGGAACTCAAATTCCTGGGATGAGTCCGTTCAATCAAGGAAACAGTTCTAACATCTGACCAACGTAATAAGTTAGCCAGTCCACAAAAATACTCAGCGCCTGGGTTTTAATTAGAACTGAAGTGTAAAATAGTAGACAGGAATTATAACGGGAAAAACAAATTTTAAGCTATTAAATAGACAATTCACAGCATTCGATTAAACAAATTTAGAAAAGGATATTTAAGTACTTAGATCAAATTAAAATACTTCACATAGGCCACTTTAAGCGTTGAAATCTGCCAAACAAGAAACTGACAAACTGACAAACATGGCCAAACATTTACTATCTTCGTCTACTTTTCAATTCCCCTCAAGGAAGGTTCCTTGATCCTGGTGAGGGGCTCTTGATCTAGGGAAATGGGTGTGCTCCAGTTCCCTTAATTAACCCAAATACCTTCCATCCCCCCCCCAGGCGCTGTATAATCCTACGGGTTTAGCACTTCCCCCTTGATTATAATAATAATAGTTTTGAACTTTTTTTTTTATATTTTATTTAAAACCAACAATAGACAATAGACAAAAGGAAAAACCATAAAGATGACAATATATGAACAAATAACTGAAAAAACGTTACATTAGATATTGAAACATTAACGAATAACATTACAATATAACAAATATGACCACTATTACCTACATAAAAAATCAATACCGAAGTTTAAAAATTGTCCTATACTAGCTACATGTGGATAAGTTAACTTTTCCAAAACATGCAAACCTATATTAACTCTTCTCTTCCTCAAATTAATCATCCTTCCCTTTTAATTCACACTAAATAATAAAATACAAGTATAATAAAGAGCATTTTGAATCAAAGAACATTCCACAATTATTCATAAATTTACCCTAACCTAACCTAGTATTTCATCTGTATAAATGTCTAATCAACACGAAAATTTTACCACATTCCCCTAACCATATTTGTTGGTGTACATGATACAACCTTGTATTACCATAAAGAGAAAAAAAAAAAGAACAAAAAAGGAAAACCCACTCTTAAACCTTTAAAATCAGACTTCAATTTACATACATGTACATACATATAAATAAGTATATAAAGTATGTTGTCTAATTGAACACAATCACTTACAACGTCAGTTATAAATTATGTAAAATCAAACCATGAATAACTTCATCCAATTTCTTACAACTTAAAGGGGTTCGTAAAACTCTAAACTACATACTTCTATTGGCACCAAATCAATTGTGCTTACAAAAATACAATTGTAAATTAAACTGGAACATAAAAAGCCATTTTGACTTTTTACACATTGAAATCAAAATCATAAATCGCATAGAAAATATGTATTGATATCATTGAAAATTTTCATGAGAAAAACCATTAAAGTATATACAAGAAATAAACATACATACAATACATACATATATACATAATATATATACATACAACACACATATAATATATAATATATATATATATATATATATATATAAACACAACACACACACATATACAACATATATACACACACATACAACACATGCATATAAATACACATACATATTATAGGTCGATAATTCCAAATATAACTGTATTGTACTTGAAAACTCGGAACAAATAATGTTAAAATGCACCCCAGACATACCTCATATAACATTCATCAAACTCGTCATGCTACCGACCATTCTGGGAAACCAGCCCATTCATCCCCCTTACCTGCCTTTCCAACTCCCTAAATCCCTAAAGTGAAATTCCTATAACCCTCACTTAAATCCCCCCTCCCATCTCCCCCCAAACACCCCCCTTATTTCTACACTTTGTCCTATAAAAAAGTTGCTGTTAATGCATTAATTCTTCACACACGTTCGCTCCTCTCATAGCCCAAGACATATAAATATAATCCGAAATTATATACCCTACCGCATTCTCTACCATCTGATTCACCCCACCTATGTCTAAGCTTAAAACCCTCAACACCTGCAAACCCCCCCCTCCCACTAACCTTATTACCTTACCCAACCAAACCCTTATTAGTTCAATACATTCGCAAAAATACACTATATGGAAAACAGTCTCCCATCCACCACAAGCCTTGCATATCCCATCCTCCCGTATTCTCTTATGGAATAAAACCATTCCAGACGGTAAGATCCCAGTAAAAATCTATACATTACTTCTCGTACTTTAGGTTTTAAACGTAATTTGTTCAAACGCCCCCAGATATTACGCCAATCATACATCGGATAAACACCTTCAAACCACTGCTAACCACTGCCTTACCTTCCACCCCATCAAGGTTTCCCAATTTAATATGTGAAGGATCGCTCATGTTTATGATGACCCGTAACATTCCTCACCTATTATGAACTCCCTACCCACCCACCACCGTTGCATATCCTGACGTATCTTATGAAGTCCGCCTTCCCTCCCCCCCCCTCCCGCTTATAACTACTTTCAAATAAAACACTCATAATCCTCTTTTCAACAGCTATAAGACCCAGCCCTCCACGGCCAACCGGAGTGTGACAACCGCTCTACCTAACCATTCCGTTCCAGTACCCAAATGAATCTAAAAACGCGCTTTTGTAACCTTTGTACCCTCACTACGAAGTATGGGATATATTGCTGCTACATCCCAAAGTTTACTATATAATAGGACATTTTTTTGTAATTACTCTTTGATGCAAATTTAAGTGTGCAGCTCGTAAACCACTGGGCGCTTCAGTAACACCATCTACATACGCACTGAATTTATTTGTTGTGCTAACTTGATATCACTTACATAAACGATCCCACATATCAGTAATTGGTCCACCTTTTTCCACCTTTCAACTACTTCACATTCCTCACTTAACCTATCTCCAAGATCCATATACTTCGTTTTCCTCCTTATTAATTGAAAACGCCAGAAGCCTTTTCAAAAACATTACTAACTTTTCCACCCGAGGCAAATCCCTGTTACCACTTACTAAAATCGTTGTGTCATCAACATACCAACAATGCCAGCCCCCCCACCCCTTTCGTCACCAACCCCATTTGCTGCCAATAAGACCCTAATTCCTCTATAAAAGGATCCTGTAAACACGCAAAAAATATTTGTAAAAGGGACAACCTTACGTAGACCCCGGGCTCATCTGAATTTGTTCTCCTAACCTTCCATTTACCTGCACCCGCAAGGATGCATCTTGATACATTAATTTGGCCCATGATATAATTTCCTCTCCAAAACCCCCATCTCATAATCTTCCATAACGCTTCCCTTCTACACTATCATAGCCGCCTCCCAATCTATAGCCAACACCCCCCCCCCCTCCCAATTTTACTCTTTCTTTTTTTCAATAAAACTTCTAATCAAACCATGCCCGTCATACATAACCTTCCCGGCACCCCATTTGTCCCTTATCGATCACTTTACCCAGACCTTTTTTATTCTGTTAGCTAAAAATTCTTGCAAAAATCTTATAATCACCACAACAAAACGAAATAGCACGATAGTCTTTAACTGTTTAATGGCTCACTTTAGGGACTAAAACGACCACAGCCATCCGCTGCTGTGCCCCTAAAACCCGATCCCGCTTAATGATATTGAATAATCTTACCCAAAATTCTTTTAAAACCTCCAATTTTGGAGATAAAAGTCACTGGCAACCCATCAATTCCTGTGCCTTTTTCCCAATTGCGCCCCGGATAAAGCTACCCATGTCTCGCACTCCCGTTATCGGCCCCCTTTCCCAAAAAGAATCGATCATGCTCTGTCAACCACACTGCACAAACCTTCCAATTGACTGTAATGCTATTTCACTTATTTTCCCCCACTTTGCGTTTTCAACTTAACCCAAGCATCAATATACCCACTCTACCCTCAGTCGTCGTCAACACCTGGGCCACTTTATACCCTTGCTACCTACCTGAACATTCAACCCCATTAACTCCATTGCCTTTCACGTGTGTGTTACTCCGCAACACACACGCCGACGGCCGATCTCCCCACAAAACCTCCCAATCCCGCCCTTAAGCCTTTCCCCATCAAACCCTCATTTTGTAAATTCCGGATATTTTCCTTCAAACTTCAATTTCAATAACAGGGTAATTAGCATTAATGTGTGCATAACAGTCGCGCAACTGCCCCTCTAAATATTTTTTAAAACCGTATTGTAAAATGATTATATCTCTTCCCTCGATTAATATAATATTCCTTGATACGTTTTTTAGCTATTGTTTCCCACCAATTAACCATGGCAACATCCCCTGGTGCTTCACCACTAAACGATCCCCACATATGTCCCAAAGAAAAAAAGACTATCCTCTTCCTTTAATAACTTTACATTCAATTTCCAAATGATGGACCCCTCCCAGGGACCCCTCAATATCCACATCTATTACCACTCCTCTATGATCCGAAAAAACCACATCTATCACATCCACCCTCCGCACAGTGACCGCACAAGGCACGTACATTCGGGCCCAACCTCCCGCATAACCTCGTTTTAAAGAAGGTATGCTCTACCATCCCTCCCCCCCCACACACATCCTTTAACCCCACCCCGGGCAATATAAACCCCCAATATACCCAAACAACACCCCGCACCTCTGGGCTCCACATCTTTACGACGTATCACGCATTCCAATCTCCGCCTATTATTGCAACATTCGGTAAACCACGTAAAAAATAGACCAGCACGTCCGAACAAATTTAGTTTTAAATACTCACGTCACCCTCAGCCGACCATATACACATACTAAACTAATGGGAACCCTACCCCCAAGTTTCCATCCACCCTAATTACCCTCCCCTCCCCCCCTTCACTACGCCTTACTATAAACGGGCTAGTTCCTTTACCAAAATGGCAGCCCCACCTTTCAAACGTGTCGCATGTTTCCATGACACATTATAAACCCCTCATATCCAACTCATAACCAGGCCTAAAATTATGTTCCTTAAGAATACCACATCCACACCAAGTCTCACCAAATACTCATTAAACCACTTAAAGCTTCCTCTCACTCTCAACCCGTTAATATTTAAGTAAAACACTTGAATTCAACAAATGGGTTTTCCTTTTGTCCCGGCATTGAAATTTACCCCAGTTCGTTTTGCAACACCTCTGTCCCTCCCCCCTTTGTTGGGAATCACCTTTGCAATCCCTTGATCCTTGTGGTTTACCATTCCCTCCTTCTGTACCTCCACCCAAGACTTTTCCCAGGGGGTTGGGCAGGAGTGAGCACATCATCAAATCCGATGATGCTGCAGTCCTCTTTCGTGTCCCGCCCTCCACCTGCATTTTGACATCTGAAGCACCGTCCTGATGCACCTCCACCTCTACTGCATGCACCTTCAATCCTGTAGACTCTCCCCGTCGACAAACCGTCATCTTCTGCCATAAACCCTCATTCACAGCCTTCCCCAAACTGAGCCTGGGTCTTCCACCCGATCTAGGACCGATTCCTCTAACAAGTCCATCCAACGCCTTTCCAAAGACGCCGCCACTTCTTCACCCATATTAGGGAGTCTCTCCTCAAAAACCTTATGTATGTCCAATGACTGAATTCTCCTTGTAGCGTTACAACTGGCGATTCAAGCTCCTTTTCCTTGTCTACCTCCTCACTCCATACAACCGTTGTTTGGGGCGGTGTAGCAAGAGACTGTTCTCGCTCATCACCAACCTCGTCCACTGCTGCTGTTGCGCTGTTGCTGTTGCTGCTGTTGCCGTTGCTGTTGTGCCGGGTACCCACTTCGTTTCTCACACTGCGCCGCGATGTGGTCATATGACCCACATAGCCGACACGTACGTTGTTGCCCCGCATACGTTACATAACTTGAGTCCTTAATTCTTTCAACACAATAATATGAAGGAATAGGGTGCCGAAGAGTCATTTTAACTGTAAACGCGCCTTCCAGCGCACCTGCATACGGTCCAGTTGCCCATCTCCCTGCTGTGGCTACGTGAACCGTCCCATAAGTACGCAGTTCACTGGTAATATCAAAATCAGTCGCCTCAAAAGGCACATTCCCGATTTTTAACCCAGGTTGTAATGTCGAGATACATCATGAAGTCTCACCGACACAGCTGTATTAACCTGTATGATGGTCTCCTGATACTTGTCGACCACTGCCTCGTAGACTTGTGCAGACGTCATCTTAACGAAGATTCTTGTCATTCCATTTAATGCGACACCACATATCTCCTCATTTGCTATACCATAGGTATCGCAATGATCGCTGGTAATAATAAATCCATGTTGGATCCTGTGACAGCACCACGGATCATCTCAATGCAGACAGTGTTGATTCTTCTCTGCTATTCAGCGCCATGTTGGAAAAAAATAAAGTTTTCCACCAACCAACGCTAGGGCAGCTCAATCAGGTAAACTGCGCAAAAAACTCAAACAGGAGCGTCTGCGCAGCTCGTCCACACGGCTCGGAGGCGATGAGGACAATGAATTTTTAACTGTAAGCATAACGTCAGGGAATTGGATCTGTGCTCCAGTTCCCCGAATTAACCTGAATGCCTTCCACATCCCCCCCCCCTGGCGCTGTATAATCCTCCGGTTTAGCGTTCCCCTGATTATAATAATAATCTAAGCCCACCCCTCAAGAAGGTTACCTTGATGTTGGTGAGGGGTCTTGATTTAGGAATTGGATCTGTGCTCCATTCCCCAATTAGCCTGATGCCTTCCACATCCCCCCCCCCTGGGCGCTGTATAATCCTCCGGTTAGCGTTCCCCTTGATTATAATAATAATAATAATCTAGCCCACCCTCAAGGAAGGTTCCTTGATGTTGGTGAGGGGTCTTGATTTAGGGAATTGGATCTGTCTCCAGTTCCCCCGAATTAAGCCTGAATGCCTTCCACATCCCCCCCCGGGCGCTGTATAATCCTCCGGGTTTTAGCGTTCCCCTATTATAATAATAATAATAATCTGAGCCCAGCCCCTCAAGGAAGGTCCTTGATGTTGGTGAGGGGTCTTGATTTAGGGAATTGGATCTTGGCTCCAGTTCCCCGATTAAGCCTGAATGCCTTCCACATCCCCCCCCCCTGGGCGCTGTATATCCTCCGTTTAGCGTTCCCCTGATTATAATAATAATAATAATCTGACCAGCCCAGCCCCTCAAGGAAGTTCCTGATGTGGTGAGGGGTCTTGATTTAGGGAATTGGATCTGTGCTCCATTCCCCGAATTAAGCTGAATGCCTTCCACATCCCCCCCCCCCTGGGCGCTGTATATTATTATAACAGGGGAAGCGCTAAACCCCGGAGGATTATATACGCCTGGGGGGATGTGGAAGGCATTCAGGCTTTAATTTGGGGGAAAGGGAGCACAGACCCAAATTCCCCCTAAACAAACCCCCTCACCAACATAAAGGGAACCTTCCCTTGAGGGGTGGGCGCTGTATAATCCTCCGGTTTAGCGCTTCCCCCTTGATTATAATAATAATAAAAAATAATAAAATGTAAGCTAACAAATTCCCAAAAAATTTTTAAAACACCATTATTTTCACCCCAAATCTGTGGGTCAATCTTTTCACATATACGATTTAAAAAAACATGTAATGGGATCAATTGGGGTTCACCCCAAAGGGAAAGGGGAAAAGCTTAATTTTCTCGGTCAAGAGCCCCCCCCCCCCACATTTTTTTTCCACCCAATAATGGACGCTAAATTTTCTGGACTGGCACAAGAAATCACAACCAAGGCCACTAACCGGGCTGTTAGGCATGATGGCGGCGTCTCCCACAAAACCTCGCCCACACAGGGTACTTATACTAAAAAATTTCAAATTTTTCTTTTTAAAAATTTAAAATTACAACAGTAAAATTCAACAACAAGACTCAAAAACCTACTCAACTTTCCCCCCAACGCTCCAACGCCTCCAGTTGCACTTACACTTTAAACATTTATAATTAATTAAACAATACTTTAAATTTCACAAATATTTATATCAGTAATGCTCCTAAAATTATAAATTAAAAAAATTAATAAATTTTTTTTAAATTTTTTTATTCAATGTATTTATAAATATCAACATTTTTTAAAAAAAAATACTCACCAAAATAATTGACTCAAAATCTCATTTATAATTAAATTTTTTTAACCAATCATCGTTGAGAATATTTTTAATTGCGTTATAGTTGTTACAAAAGGGGCTCCCCCATGTACCGAACTAAATCCCCCCCACCAGACATAACCTACACTCGCCTTTAGTGACCGGCCCACGCAAGCCCCTTAAAATGTTACAGAACATTCTTGGGATTAATTGTGGGCGCCGCCCAAAAAATGTGCCCAACTAAAGAGGAGACGGCAAATATTTAAAAATTGTAGGGTATCAAGGAGGCATAACAGATCCCCCCAATCTCTGCAGAATGCAAGGGGGGGGGGGGACAGTGGGGGGGGGGGGGGAAGGCTTAAAACACTTTTGTTTTGGGTGAAAATTTTTTTGGGGTAGGTGTCTTTCCTGTATAAAATACTATTGTGCTACAGCCTTTAGTTGAAAGCATGAAAGTTTGTTGTGATATTATACATGAATTCGTTGAGTACTTAAACAGGTTGGGTAAGTGATGGATGAGGGACAGGGAGGGGGGGGGGTACCCACACGGAGTTGAAGTGTGGTGAAATTTTAAAGCTGTGGGGAGATTGTGAAATTTTAAAATAGACTTAAAATTTTTACATATTATTTTTTTGAATGTCATTTTTAATAAAATTAAAAAAAAAAAAATCTCGTCACCCAAGCTACCTTCCATCTCAGTTCCCAAGAAAAACCCCCAGAACCACCTCCCTGCCCTGCCTTACCCCCAAACCACAACACACTTTCTAAATAAAGATTAAAACACCATAAAAAAAATGAATCGAAAACCCACCCCCCCACCTCACCTAAATAAATACGGTTCTTTGCTACTCCCTCAACAAGTTCAAAAACCCCGGTAATGGTGGAGATTTAAACCCCGGAATGAATCGTAAAGATCTAAAACTCAGGCGCTCCTTTAAAAACCATACTTTTTACAATATTCTAAACTTTGTACACTGAAACGTACTGCCCAGACTAGGGGCCCAGCCAAAGAAAACACGTACCCCCGGAATGCGAGGCTCTTCCAAACTGCCCCTTGCTGCTGCCCACATCAACATGGCGCTGATGGGGAGGGCGTAAATACCATAGGGATTGAGCTCTTCGTGGGGCTTTTTACCCCTTCATGCAAGTCTTACTCCCAACAATCATTTTGGGAGACCTATGGAACCAGGGCGATGAGGTGTATGGTGAGCCCTGAAAAGGGGGTTTTAGAAATCTTCGTCAAACTGAATTCCACGTCCGTGTAGAGTCTTTGGTGACCCGAGGGCCGCTTCTCCCGGGGGGGTTTGATCGACGACTCGCCACTTTTCTGGTTTAAAATACAATGCCCTTTGAGGGAATAGGGTGACATAAAGGGGTGTTTTTGAGACATATGAACCCTACATCTGGCACAAAAGGCAAGTGGACGGCAGGGGCTACATGGACGTCCGGAGGGAAATTTTCCCTGAAAGCTCTGAACACCCCTAAAACCCCTTCGTCGTGTTTGGAGACTTCAGGACGCAAGTTATGGTATCGTATGCCGGGCAAGGGGAAAAGGGGCAAAATATTGGGGCGTACGACCAATGGCGGCGAGTGCGTAAGCTGAGGAGGGCCCCGCGCAAACTGGTGAACACCATTACCAGCGTGATAGCTTTTGAGAGCCCATGCCAAGCAAGGGGCCGGGCCTTTTGGAGTGAAGAGGTGGAGGATTCCAAAGAGGAAAGGGCATGTGTGGGAAAGTGTGATGAAAAAGGACTTTACTACCCCGAAAAGTCAGAAGTGCAATGCAGGAGGGGCAGCCTCTAAGGAAGAGTTTCGGAAGTTTTAAAGGGACTTTGACACCGCCTGCAGTGGACGTTGTTCCTAGCTGGTGAGAGACAACGGCGGTGCCTGTAGAGAATGTAAGATAAAAAACATAGCGGGGTTGACGGGCCAACTAGTAAAAGAGTTGTCGCCGTGTGCGGGGTAGGGGGCGGGTGGAGAGAGGTTTATCGGAGGGAACCTCTGAAGTAACAGGGAAATGGAGGCATCACGAGGAAGAGAGCGGCGGGGTCAGACTCAGATGATTTTCCCACGCCGGGGCAGAGGCTGGGGGGAAGAAAGCAAGTCGAAGCTCACGATAAAGGCATCGCAAAAAAGGGGGGGGTTGATGGGGTGAAAGCCTTTGCTGGCCTGGGGCAGGGGGCCCTGGGAAATAAGAGAGGAGGAAGGGTTGGAAAATAAAAAGGCCTTAGGTGTATGATGTGAACGTAAATGGACTGTGTAATAGTGTAAGAAGGAAAGGGTTTTGAATGTTTTTGTATAAAAAATAGGGGGGATGTAGTGTTCCCCGCAAAAACAAAAAATTTCCCAAGGGGGAAGAGTGCTCGAGGTGGAGGGTTTCAGGTCTGACTCTGCCAACTCACGTCGAAAGGTGGGTGGGTAATTGATCGGGAGGCAACCCGTTTGTGTTGCTAAGAAGTGAGGGGGGGGAGGGGGGAAAAGTATTTCCGGGAGGGTGTGGATGGGGCAGCGGGGACCTTTTTATTTGGGGTATCCCACGGAAAATGATGTGAGGTAAAAAGGGATTTTGTATGTAAAACAGTTTTCTTTTTAGTGGTTTAAACCTGCAGTGCCATCCTGGTGGCGCTGGAACGCGTTATAGGAGGGGGACGTGGAACCAAAAGGGGCGGGGCATGTCGGGGGCCTTGCGAGATCTTTTGAGGGATATTCAGTTGCGGGGTGCGGTTGGGGGAGCGTGGGAGGTAGAGCACACTTTTGTAAGAGGGGGTTACGCTGCTAGGTTGGATAGGCGAAATATATCTCAAGGGGTTGGTTGACATTTTTCCGTACAATAAATAGCTTATTCGGATCATCGGGCGGTAGTAGCAGAGGGGGCGTGGGAGTCACTAGCAGGTATATCTAGGGGATTTGGAAATTTAAATACAAGTGTTTTTAGGTGATGAGGGGGGATAGAGGGATTTGCGACGCTGGGGGAGGGGTTACGTGCAGAGATAAAAGGGGTAAGGATGTGGTGATGGGGGTGGGATGGTGTGGGCTAAAGAACGATTAAGCAATATTACGTAAAGGACGGAAACGTAAAATTCTTTAAAATAGGGGCTTGCTAACTATTTGGAGATAGATTACGGGGGTTGTTAGCGAGGGGGCGGTGGCGGGCACTTATCCAATGGATGAAATTATGGCATTAAAGGGAGGCTGCGTGAGGTACAGGATGAGAGGTTCCAAGCGGTGAGGGTACAGGCGGGGGGGGAAGAGGGGTTATGGCGAATAGACCTTCATCGTGCGTATTCGTAGGCAGAAACAAAGACAGCAGGCAATGACTATTCCATGGTTGGAGGTTCATGAATCGATAGGAGGGTACAGGGAGGGGCAGGTCATACAAGCAAAGGAAGGAATGGGGCGTTTGCTGACAAGTGGTAGAAAGTACTGGCACGAGAAGGGGTAGAGGATGGGGTTTTAGAACAGGTGTGTGGGAGTGTGGTAAGTCATTTGCGTAACAGTGATAGGGGAAGGGACTGGGTGGGAAATAACTGAGGGGGAAATATGGAGGGCTTTAAGTGGAAAGCGAAAGGGCAAAGCACCGGGAATTGATGGACTCCCGGCAGAGTTTTATCAGCAGCATTGGGAATTATTGAGGCCTTTTCTGGTTAGGTTATTAAATTGCATGAAGGAGAGAGGTGAGCTGGGTGAGAACAGGCAACGGCTGTCCCTTGTATTGGTACCGAAGGGTAAGGGGCAGCATACGCTTCGGGATTATCGGGCGATCTCGTTGTTATGCGCAATTATAAATTGTTTGCGAAGATTTGGGAAATCGGGTTTAAATGTGTGGTAGGCGGGTAGTATCAAAAACTCAGTTTGGTTTGCCAGGGAGGTCTATGGTGGAGGGGCAAGGGTTCTTAGGGGTTTCGTGGAGGCAAAAGGGGGGGAGGGAGGAGGTTTTGGTGGCGCCGATTGGCAAGGGGGATACGATAGAGTGGATCGGAAAGCATTGAAAACCATCCTCAGGGGTCCGGGGTTTGGGGAAGAAATAGTGGGCTGGGTTGAGGCTTGTATGGAGGTGCAATGGGGAGGGTACAGATTAATGGTCGATTGGGTGGGAAGATTGTAATGGGGAGGGGACTTAGGCAGGGTGTCCTATGTCACAATTATTGTTTGCGTGCGTACAGGACCCCTTTTATAGATTGATGGAGCAGCGATGGGTCACGTAGAGGGACCAGGGTGGAGGTTCGAGGGGCCCGTTTTTTAATTGGGATGGGAGATCAACGTTCGATCAGGGAGGGATGTCAAAGGCACATTAACGGGTGACAAATTT